>JBAMJR010000419.1:5457500-5482500 GCA_038501785.1 Myoxocephalus aenaeus | reverse complement strand
AGCAGCGAGAATGATACGGATCCCACCGTTTTTATGGGACTAAGTGAGTGCCAAGTAACTCGCGAGGCCGGGTTAACACACTCTTTAACTCCCCTCGGTCCCCAGAGGCTCCCCTTTTCATACAGGTTTTCAGGTTTTGTGTGTGACGTATATGGGGGGGGGGGGCTGTAGATGAAGCTGGGCTTAATAATGCAGCTCATGAATTTATCTGTGCAATTTTGGCAACAAGAAAAAGACAAAAAAAAGCCCAAAGATTCATTAATCAAATATAACGACAAAGAATGCAAATTGTGTGCGTTTTCTTTCTTTTTTTGTGTCACGTCGGCCTCTCGCGGAGGCATCCCCTCTTATCTTCATTTTCATGCCTTCAAAAATGAGAATTAATTTATCGGAGGAGAGATAGTCCCCTCCCCATGCTGACCCACGCAGGCTGTTTTTGCGTATAAAATGGCCTCCTCGCTCACACCTTGGTCTCTAATCTCTGTCGTCCAAACTGTGTCCCCCCTTTTTTCCTCTTCTCCAAACTGTGGCCCCAAGGCTATGTGTGGGTCCCTAATCCCCCTCCACTTTAAAACTCCCTGCTATTCCGCTGGGCTTTGGCCCGAAAGTGCGACACGACGCTGCTTTTTTTGTTTTGTTCACACCATCTTCCAGCAAAAAGGGATTAATGTCGGCACCATTATGAATAATGAGAATGAATAGAAAACAGCCGTCTGTTTAATCTCGCACCATTAAATAAAGGAAAGAGTGTCCTTGTGCTTTTTTTGATTCTGTATTTTATTGAACGGTCTTTAGCGCGTTGGAGGAGGTGACGGTAAGTCACCATCTGATGCGTTAAGCCGGAGCTCTGGCTCTGAATGTCTCTCTTAATTAATGTGTTAAGGAAGGCAACAAAAGGTCTGATTTACCCCACAGAACATGAACTAATCACGGGACAATATGCGCACAATGCTCACCGTCATAGTGTCTTCTGTACTTCTGAATTCATCTTATTTCATGATGAGTGAATTTGGAAAATGTTGACTCTGTGTTTCAATTCAAGCACTTTTAGAAGATTTTATCTTTGTGTTCTTACTCTTTTTTTTATTTTTCTTTACAAAATGTTATTACGGTCCGGTATATGAGCAGTAGATTATGGTTGCTAATAGTTTATGTGTTCACGAATGACTTTACTCTTCTCCACGTGGACACTGTTGGAAAAGCGTTGCTCTTAGAGGAAACACGTGCAAAATAAAATAAAAAATAGACTAAATAAAATAAAAAACGTGGGTCATAAAGAAGAAACACTTCCTAAATAACAGAAGATAACAGTGATAACTTAAAGTCTCCCTGTGGTCCCTACGGTGTTGACAAAAGTGTCTCCTCTTTTCCCAGGCCCTCAACAGTTCTCTTGCTCAGCATAGTTTCAACAACACTCACGGATCATAACTCCAGCAACATGACGTAAAGCCTAAAGCATCTATCTATCTATCTATCTATCTATCTATCTATTCCCCCTTTTTTTGTAAAAACTCACATGATGGAGCAAGCTGCAATGCTTTGAGCAGAAAGAAAAGCTGTTGTCAATGTGGCAAAATCACATAAAACAGTCAGAAATAATTGGACTTTGACAAAACGCCGCTTTCTCTTAAAGTGTCTCCTGTGTATCCCGACCTCATGCGTCCTCACACACACACACACACACACACACACACACACACACACACACACACACACACACACACACACACACACACACTAGCTCACAGGCCTCCGCGTCCACGGGCTGCCAGGACGGACATTGCAGCTCGCGAACGAGGATGTGAAAATGAAATATGAAACAGTGGGGTGATAAACTGGTAGATAATCATCTTTTCATTAAACTTTCATCCCCAGTGACTTAAATATTCAAGAGCCCAATTACAGAGCTTGTATCGCGCGCTCTCCCTCTCGCTGCTCTTAACAAGAGCAGTCAGGGGAGAGGAGAGGAGGCGAGTGGCTTAAGGGGTGAGTGAGAGCGTCATTATGGAGCGGTCACACAGAGGGGGGGAGAAAGCGATGACCCGCCGTCCCGCATCGAGGACGGGGAGCAGCAGCAGGCCGGGTCCAGCCGAAGAGGAGGATGTGGAGATGGTGAGAGACAGACAGGCAGCAGACAGACGGACAGACAGACAAAGAGACGGAAGCGGAGCGGTATAGATTTCCAGAGAGATGTGTGCATCCTGATGAGTGCCACGAACAGGGCGCATGACTCTCTCTCTCTCTAGTCTGCCTGTTTCTGTGTGTGTGTGTGTGTGTGTGTGTGTGTGTGTGTGTGTGTGTGTGTGTGTGTGTGTGTGTGTGTGTGTGTGTGTGTGTGTGTGTGTGTGTGTCAGTGTATTAGCAGTCAGAGCACTGAGGCCCACGGGCGATTCCTGTGTGTGCTTGCGATAAAGGGAGGAAAAAAAAAAAAAAAAAGGGAGGAAGTATAACGTGGGGGGAAGCGCGGCGTGGAGGAGGAGGAGGAGGGGGTGAGAGGAGAGATGATGAAGTTGGTTGGGGGTATGCAGAGAGTGAGAGAGAGAAAGAGAGTAGAAAAAAGAAAAGAGAGAGAGAGAGGAAAGCGCATCCAGCAGAGCAGGGAGCTTCCTCTGTGCTGTCAAAGCCTCTGGATCAAATCCCCATTGGTGTCTCTCTCTCTCTCTCTCTCATCTCTCTCTCTCTCACACACACACACACGTACACGCGCGCGCGCACTTCCCTCACCCAATTGCTCCCCTTTCTCCCTTTCCAACCCAAGCCCTTCTCCTCCTCCCCTCCCTCTCGTGGAAAAGAGTGTCTTGGCAGGGTAATTAAGAATGGCCTCTAAACACAGGAGAATGGCAAGAACGCTCCAGATGAAAGTAAAATGATTAAAATAATTACAGGCTGAGAGCTGACGAGCCGGAGTGTGGGGTGGCCGCCGGACATTTGTCGGTAATTAGATAATTAATCTGAATGCAAATGATGAGCCCTAACGAAGCAGTCAAGCTGAACCAGCGACAACTGCCGTGAGTGAAATGTGGGGAGGGAGAGAGGAGAGAGGGGAGGGGGGGGGGGGGGAGAGAGAGAGATAATAAAACACATGAATATGAGTGTAAAATATCCAACCTTCCCAAAAATAAAATCAGCATGAACAGACTCAGAAGCAGCAGCAGTGATGTAAATCAATAAGTGTTTCTGCAGCTCTCACTTCCTTGTTTGGAACTTCCAGTCGAAGTGGCGCGCAGACATGAATACCTTTGTTATAAATATACAGGATAAAAAGCCACCATGCGTTGTGCTCTGCAAAAAAAAAAAAAAAAAAAAAAAGTTAAAACATGTCTCTCCTCTCTCCCGTGGAGCTGAAATGCCAAATTGTGGATTTACTCGCTCCCGTCACCCCTCCGCTGTCTGCTCTTCCTCGCAAATACTATCAGCGTGCGCGTGCGTGCGCGTGCTCTCGGCAGATGTAAACAACCGGCTTCGGAGTTTATTCAGAGATGAAGATGTACTTGTCAGCATCCTCCTCCTCCGCAGGATCGCTCCTTTTAAATTTAAACTACAGATCTTGAGGGTTTATTTATTTCAACCCCGATATTGTTATTATTAATTTTTTTTGCCGTGACAGCTGCGGCGTGTATTTTAATTAGGAGCTATAAAAACAGCAGTGATTATACACCAATAACGCGATATGGCACAGAAGCATCTGGGAAGTGAAACTTCCACACCGGCTTGACTCAGGCGACGGGACCAGCTGGGACGCTTTTATTGGCGTGAAGAGAATAAAGTTCCCACATTGCATCGATTGATGTAAACGGAGGAGCAATTATGTTGCAATAGTGCATGCTGGGTATTTTACACGTTTCCTTTAGCTTATACTTTGTGGAATATCACAAAAAGCCTTTTTTATCACTTAACAAAACAACTCTTCCTCAGGACATTTGAGTCATATAGTGGTACAATTATATTTTATGGGTATATGTTACAGAAGGTATAAGTGTTAACATTTGGCCCATTAAGGTTAAACCACGTGCTGCTACAGGCACGTTTTCACTCCCAACATTTTGAAGTTCAACACACAGCCAGTTGCTTCTCTTAATAATGCATATGGCTTCCATACACATGGAAACATAGACCAGATCTTTACTGTTTGGTTTAGTTTTGAAATCCTGAGGGATTTCAAAACTAAAAGAACTGTGGAGAATCAATTAAACTTCCAGAGCACCAGGTTGGACGGGGAAGACTCCACATGAGAGAAGGTTGCAGTCAAGAGGCAGACATTGCGTTAACAACCCCCACTTCTCCCTCTCGTTAGTGCAAATTATGCAACACGTCCACTTACACCTTTAAGAGACTCCAGAGGAAAACGTTTTACCTGTCCACCACTCTCATTAAATCCAGACTGATCGCTCAGTCCGCCTCATCAGAGCCACTGGAGGCCCACGCCGTGTGTATGAGTGTGTTGTCAGTCAGGTGGCTTGGCTAGAACCTTATTAGAGGCCCTGCAGGTTAACGATGGTAGCTAGCTCCTCCTTAACTCTCAGCTGTTCAATGGTCATGTTGTATAGCTCAGAATACTTTTGGATGATTATATAAGCAGCTTTCTCAATGGCTTTGTCTCTCAACGGGTGAGATAGGTTTTGGGTATTACTCTAGATTTTTGCTTAAATGTCAAAACAAACCATAGATTGTTATTGGGCCCAGATTTAGAGGATTAACCAACTGGAATTTTAAATATTGCAAATTTGTGCTGTGGTTGTATTAAGGTCGGCGTTAAAGCCATCACTGAAAACGTTGACGAAGTCTCAAAATGCTGTTTTGGCAATACAGACAGAATTAACCTCTATTCTGACTTCAATGATTAGATATACATTTACAGGCAATTTAATGTTTAATTATGGACAGATACAACATATATCTTAATCTGAAAAATATCTGACAATTAAATGTGGCTGTAAAACAGTATAAAAAGGTCATTATCCTGTTAGACACTGAACTGCTGCACATCTCTGTGCTTTTTCAGTGATACAAGAAATACAAAATGCCAAGTCAGTCTATTCAATTTGCCTCCTGATATCTTGCAAATAATATGTCAAAGTACTCAAACTACAACTTCCGCATGCGATTATGATGTGCCTTAAACCATCAAATTATTTCCCCTCTATCATGTGCCCGATCTACCAGTTTGAGACTAAAAAAGGTCAATGCAAACTGTCAAACGCCCATTCATAAACCATTCTTGCAAAATGCGAATTTAGTTTTTCCAAGTTGGACCTTCTAACATGACAAATAGAAGATATTTGACCACACTACTACATCTGTATGTGTCAATAATGAACCAAAACAAAGAACATGCTTTAGGTTTTACTTGTCTACATAATAATGTCCTAAACAACCACAAAAAAAAAAAAAAGGAACAACCAAACATATGAAGCTCCAAAGCATCCAAATGTACAATATCTAGAGCAGGAAATGTAGAGAAACTTGAGTGTTCTGTGAGTATGAGGCACACAGATGCGTGGTGTCCCTCCAGAGTCTGTTTCCCCAGCACGTCAGAGACCAAAACAACGTGGCGCGTGAGATTCCTTCAGTCTTTCAGTCATTATTTACTCCACCAGCAGCTCAAACTCCTCCGCCTCGTCGAACTCTGCGTTCAGCTGGGCCGCCAGTGCGTCCAGCTCCGTGGTGCCGATCTGCTGGACCTTCTTCCTCCTACTCCTCTTCTCCTTCGCCACGACCACTCCGGGGATGTTCAAGTCCTGCTCGAGGACCGCTGAGCCACAGTCCTCCGCCTCGAGCAATGAGGTGAATGAGTTCAGACCAGACGGGGGTCCGCAGGACACCTCCAGACCCGCCTTGGATCGCAGGACCCTCGGGCCCACCTCCGGTGTTTGCAGCGTATCGAAGCCGAACAGGTGGTCCCGGGAGCCGGGGCTGTTGAAGGACCTGTCGCCGGGGCTGTTGAAGGACTTCTCGCCGAGCCTGCTGTAGGAGCGGCGCACTTTCTGCGACCACACCGCGTCCTCTGCACCCGCTGCCGGCTGTTGGGGGTGAGACAGGGCCGGCGGAGAGGAAGGGAGGATCGGTGACAGAACCGCGGCCTTCTTCTTCTTCTTGGCCGAGGAGGAGCCCCCGCGGCCCGGGACGGGACCTGGGGTGGAGACCTGCGCTTTCTTCTGCTGGATACTTTCCGACCTTTCCGACCGTCTCGGCGTGTTCTCCTTGTTGTGCTCCGACGGTGCGACGGTTTTCCTGGGTGCTATTTTCCTCACCGTGATGGAGCGTTTAACAGCAAATGAGGCCAGCGCCATTTTGCTGTCAGCTTTGACGTTAGCCTGAAGAGGAGAACTCAGACGCGGCGACCGTCTTCTCTGTGTGCCGTTGAGATTATTAGACTCCGCCATTACGTTTCGGAGCGTCCCTTCGTTCATACTGACCCCTTTTCCCTGGTGAAATAAACGAGTATCCGTGGATTTCCTCGATAATCGGAGGGCCACACGGGCCAGACGAACAACAGCAGTCCGCTCAAATCTCAAATTGCGCGCCCGAGTCGCGGAGAAAGGACGAATCCGCTGTTTCCGGTGACGACATCCGCCCGCGCCACCAATCTCAAACTTTTGCTGTGTAATCTGTACAGAGGAGGTTAAGATACGTCTGCTAGCTCTGATTATTACAAGAATTGTTCGGCTCGCATCTGTTTTACAGGATGGAATATTTAATTGGCATACAGGGACCCGATTTCGTCCTCGTCGCCTCCGATAATGTTGCAGCCAACAGCATCCTTCAGATGAAACACGGTATGACAACGCGTTAGCTTAGCGGAAGCCATTCAGCCGGTAGCTTTAGCTAAACCTGCTAACGAGCTGTTGTCATAGCTCTTGTTCACATTAAAATCAGCCGGGTTGACTGATAAATGTGCTTAACGTTGTTTCTTTTCGTGGCATATTGACGTGTAATGTGTAACGTCCCTATTATCAAAGCGCAATCACTTATTCCGAATGTGACATGAGCTAGCAAAGCTAACCACAATGCTAGCTATGATAAGTTAAAGTCGCAGAGAAATCTTCCTCATTGTGTTTGAGCAGTTTGGGTCCTTTTTAAAAATATAGATAACTTTAACTTTCAAAACTATGCGAACAATTATTTCCACGTACTACCCGGAGTTAACTCCATTTGAATGTGTTTGAATACCAAGCTACGGTTAGCATGAGCTTCAGACTTCTGACAGTGAAAGTGAAAGAGGTGACTGGTTTAACAGTGCTCACTCTGCGGTCAGTAAATGGCCTTTTTAAAGCAATTCGTGGACAAAACGACAATAAATGATGTTCCCTGTTTTTTCAGACGCCGACAAGATGTTCAAACTGAGCGAGAAGATCCTGCTGCTGTGTGTTGGAGAAGCAGGGGACACAGCCCAGTTTGCAGAGTACATCCAGAAAAACGTTCAGCTCTACAAGATGAGGAACGGTAAGGGCAACTTTAAAGGTGACTGTGGTAAAACACCGTTCCTCTCTTTCGGAAGTCTCCTCTTCAACTCCAAAACATGGAGTAATGACATCGTATACAGAAGCACACGCATAACAAGTTTCTTTCTTTACATCTTTTTTTGTAGGTTATGAACTCAGTCCAGCAGCAGCAGCCAACTTCACACGAAAGAATCTTGCAGACTACCTTCGGAGCAGGGTAACTATCACAATAACACGATCGACACGCGTCTATAGGAGAACATGCGTGTCAGCTTTAGGCTGTCCTTGTATTTTCAAGAAAACTATCCCAGAGTATCTCACTCAATTCACCAGCTTTGTGGGCACAGTGCCGTCTATTCACTACGCCGTAACGAGTTAGTGGTACGATTAGATTGATTTGGAATATAATGGATCAAACTACAAGTTTACACATTCAGATCACTTGTGTGCTGGGATCTGTTTTAAAAATTGATTAAACAATCACGCTTGCACAGTCAAAGCATACAACCACCGCATCGCAAAGGGTAGAATGCTATGTATTTATTTTAGCTGCATTACTTCTCACTTCCATTAGGGATTTGTCCACTTGTGTGTGTGTTTTGAAATCACTCGTTCCTGTCGGCACTGCTCTTTTCTAAACGCGGTGTTCAGCTTCCCATAAAGCAGTGCAGTAACATTTTATGATGTGAGAGTTGTTTTCTCGTGCCCCGGGAGGATTTAGTCTGTTTTTAAGGGAACAGTTTGACGAGAGATGTGAATATTGTCATAAACAAAGTAATTGTTTGAGTTGATGGGGCACATTTTCTTCTTCTTTTTTGGACCTCATCTCTGCACACAAGAACAGAAGGGATGTCTTTTTGTGAGGCAATGTTTTCTCCACTTTGGCTCCACACAGTCGATAGAGAATACAATTATAATAGCTTTGTGTTTTTGAATTGAGAAAATAACCTCAGTTGATAGGAACCTGTTTATTTAGCTACACACTTTTTAACAGAATATGCACTTCCTTTCAAAAGTTTGTCGTCACCTGTTCAATTGATGATTTTATTCTTTCATTCAATAATTACTATTAAAAGAGACCCCATGAAATAAAATTTACATTTAAAGTAGTTTTGACCCCAAAAGAAGAAGAATTACGCTATATGATTAAAATGTAGCCAAATTTAAGGGAACTTAACTAACTAATACAGCTAAAGGCAACCAGCAAACTAGTTTAGTTGCTTTCACTGTCATTCTATACAATTACTTTTACTACACTGTCGGATAGGGTTGTATGAAATTAGACAACTGTCTTTGAAAACAAGACCACACATTGATATTCACAGAAAACCAACTGAACGGCCTTGTGGCGTCAACACAAATGTAAATTCAACTTGCACCGTCTGCTGTACTTTGTGTCGCCGCGGTTCCTCTGACCTGCTCCATGCTTCTGGGATACATGTATTTTTTCTTCTTCTTCTGTGCGCTTAAACAAACCACCTGTATCTGTGTACATCCCCTCCGTTGACAAAACAGTTAATTAATCCCCCAGTACCAGTGGTCACCCTCTGAATTAAGCGTATTCATTGTGGAGTAATGAGTGAACATGCCTATAAATATTTTAATTTCTATTTTTACTTTATTACCTTCCTCTGTTAGCATTTACAATCTCATTTGGCTGTAGGGGACGAATGATGGAATGACAAATTAATTCATTTAAAGCAATACTCACTTGAAATGGCAGGGACGGTAACATATGTGGTTTAATCAAACCTTATCAGAAATATGTTTCCTCATAATTTCTGCTTGAAATATATATAAAAAATGTTTTTATTAAATAAAAAGCACTCAAACCTAATTGTCTTGCTGGCGTGACTCTCCTGTGATATTCTGGTGGGAATTAAGCCTCACCTGTAATTACACCTCTGTTTGTGCCCTTATCAGCTGGAGCTTGTGAACTGAACCAGTAGATGCATCTCTACAGAGCCGGGTACATTTGTCAGCTTGTTGTGAGTGGCGACCCCCCCCCCCCCCCCTGAGACTTCTTGACAACACCTGAGCCTGCCTCCCCTGTCTTACACCTCAGCTGCACCGCTGCTCTGCGTATATTATCCAAATACCACGGCGTTGGCCTTTTTCAGAACCAAAATTGGGCCAAAAAAAAAAGTCAAACAGGTGACGGTGCAGAAGCTTTCCTCATTTCTTAGGCACCGTCAACCAGCACATTTATCAGTTTGCATGTTTGTCAGCTGGCTGCGTTATTTATGCCAAACACGTCACGAAAAGTGCAGTGCTTTTTTTTTGTGGTAATTATTATGTGTGTCCTTAAGGCCTTGCAGAGACCTGGGAGTCCTGCAGAAGCAAACACACACTTTAAAGCAGGCAGTATAGGGAAAGGTACAAAAGCAAGAACTACATTTAAACGCCTTTCCTGGAAAACAAGCATGGTGACTTATCCTCTGAATTAAGTACATGTTTAGGTATTTTATTATTATGCTACTTCAATCTACTACTTGCTTTACAAACGGTACAGCACATGGAAACCTCTATGCTTAGAGGAACCCTCACGCTGCTCACTGCATCAGAGTTAAACATCTGAATTAAAATATAATCTTAAATTTCTTGATATAAAAAAAGAGGAAAATATGTCTAAGAATATGACCAAATGCCACCCACAAAGCCAAATATCTGCTGAATAAGCGTATACGTGTGTGCTTAAAAAAAACAACACATGAGCTGACAACAGCTGTCATCCATCAATCTGCCGATCGTTTTTCGATATTTATCTATGGTGCCAAAGATGTAAAATTGTCAAATGGAACTGGAAAAGCGGCAAATCCTCACATTTGTGACGCCAGAACAAGATGACGTTTCACGTCTGCCTAAAAATGACTCAAATCCACCACCAAAACAGCGGTGCGTACATTATTTTTTCTCCATTGATCGACTAATTGTTTCAGCCCCACATACGCTTTACATTCGTTTCCCCCCAGTACACGCATGTGTTCGCGTGGGCAGCGGCATATGTGCATCGAGATGTAAGGAGGCGCTCCGCTCAAGTCGGCCTCTGCTGCTCGTAACCCGCGCGTTTAAGCACCGCTCGCACTAATTTGTTAAGAGCAGTGCAGCCGCTGCCTGTCACAATAGCATAAGGGTGAAAATAATTACAAAAAACAATTAGTGTGGCAGAGAAGGGAATGTGGGACACAGCAAGCGGGGGATAGGGGTAGAGCGGGAGGAGGTGTGTGGGGGGGGGGTCCCAGGGGAGAAGCAACCGGGCCCAGTAGACAACACCACACAGACTGAGGGTGAGACTGAATAGGAGTCAACAACACAACGCACAGACACAATGTGCGCGCGCACGGGGGGGACCTATAGGATCGGGATGGTTTTTTCCCGATGTTTCTTTTTATTTATTTTTTTATTTATTCTGTCAAGGTTGCACATGTTGTGGAGGATGACATTTATATTCATGTCTTGCCATGAGCGGCGAGTGTATCGTTATTTTTCTTTCGTGCCTCACGGTGATGAATTTGGTTTTATGAGTGCAGGATTTGCTAATGCCGCGTTCTCAGGAGTGCTCAGAAACTGAAGCAATAGCAGTTTCTTCTCTGCATCCCACACCTTCCTGCAGCTACGCTCCTCTCGCATTCATCAACCTCCAGAGTGCATGGACATTTGCAAATTATGTTGTATAAACAGGGCCTTTTTTTTATTTCCGCCCCAGACCATCTTGAGTATGTAGAATATGTAAAGTGTGTCGTCCGTTTAAAAGCCTCGGATTGTTTAATATCAACGAGAAGTAACGTTTCTTTCACAAACATGCGAGAGATCTGACCCGTTTTCTATCTTATTTGGGTCAGAAATGATTCACCCTTTAGTGCAATTGTTCTATTCCTACTTTAATTAATAGTTTATTATTTAGATTCCAATCAATAGATTAATCGTTGGGTTTTCACTGCGCCACAAAATATTTGACAAATGCCCATTACAATTTCACAGAGCCCAAAGTAACTTCTTTGAAGTTCTTATTTTGTTTAACAAGAAATGTATTCAATGAATAGCATCAAATCCTCCCATTTCAGAATCGGAAAGCCGATTTTAAGAGGAACAGATATGTATTCTACTGAACTGTCCCATCTATCAACACTTCTACTGTCATTACCAGTGAGGTGAGCTCTTGAGTAATGTTGTAACGACCGAGGAATACGTTTTTAAAATGCTTAAAACAATTGCGACGTTGAAACTTTTTGAAGAAAAAAAAAACCTTTCCAACAACATGGATTCGGCCCGTTCGTGGACTAAAACACATTTTTAATGTGGACGTACGAAGCTGGAAACCGCCTGCAGTCCGAGACGCCGCCGCTCGGCTCTGGAGCGTTGGCCGCATACGTCGGGATCTTTTTCAATTAATCTGATTAAATCATGGCAGATTAAAGTTTTAGCCCAGACAGAAAGGAAAGATAATGATCTGCTTCTTGTATATCAAATCGTTGTTTAGTTTTTTTCGACCATCCTTAAATCATCTTCTGACCCCCACCCACCCACCCCCCAAAAAATAAATAATCATGTGATCCCACTGGCACATCCAGACCCTTAGGTTAACTAACCACTGGCTGACGAATGCCTCCGTGTTGTATTGTTAATTCTGATGGCCGTATTCCTGCAGGATAAATTACAGCCGAGTCCTTTTAGTCTGGGAGACGTTGCACCCCCGGTGGCTGCAGACCTCCGGGAGGTGCGTCGTTAGCTGAACCCAGCGGAGCATGTCGGCGCACAGCGAGCGAGCCCCGCCCCCGTTCGCATACGGACGCGCGCTTGCTTACCAGCCCGGCCGTCCAGAAAAACAACTCCGCTAACCTCTGGAGTACTGCGTTCACTCAAGCTTTAGAGAGGAGACAAAGAGAGAAAGGAAGAAGAAAAAAAAATAGCGGTAAGCATCATCACCTGCGGCCGGGACTCTGCTGCGTGCATCATATCGGTAATTCACCGCAAAGCGAAAACAAAGCTTTGGCGACAGAGTAACTCTGCTTGTGCTCTGCCTGCTGTTGGCTTGAGCTTCCTGTCTGACCTGCGATATTTGCAAAGAAAATGTGTGTCGAAGACAAACGGAGATTCATTTTCTATTGAGTAAACGGGCTGAGGAGGCCGAGACACGAGGTCAGATAGACGCAGCGAAACAGATGGTTTATGAATATCACATTTTTAGATCACGTCGAGGCCCAAAAGCCTCGCAGTCATCCACTTTTGTTTTGTGTGTGTGTGTTTTATATTTCGGTGTTTGTTCTGCAGAGTGCTGAACCGGTACGGTTTCCGTCGACCCCGTGAAGTTCGAGCTGTTTTTTTTTTTTTTTCCCGCGAGGCCGCAGCAACAGTTAGCCTCTGCGCGTTTGGCGATCTACAGCTGGCCCCGTATGGGTTTGTAAAATATTTTGTGGCGTGGGCACACAATGGGTACAAATAATTACTGGCGCCATATTGCACGCGGCTCCCCTGCTCCTGCACAGATGAACAATTAATACAGCAGATTGAGGAGAAATGCCAATAAAGAGAACACACCCCGGGGCAGGGTGCAAAGAATATGGGGGAGGGAGGTGGGGAGTCAGGAGGTAGGAGGGGGTGTGGGGGGGGAGAGAGAGTGTGCTGGAACGTGGAAGAGGGGAGTTTGGGGAGCCAGTTTGGCATGTTTTTTTGTAAAAAAATTTTTTAGGCCTGACCTTAATTTGTGTCGCAACTAAAACTTCTTTTTTTTTTGCTCAGGATCCGACAGTGCCGATGTTTTAAAGGAATGCTGCAGCATTGTGGGAAATGTTGCTTATTTGTCTTCTTCTCGATCAGAAGGTGGATACCACTCAAGTCTGTACACTTAAGTGTGTGAAGCTACCGCTAGAAGCCGGTTGGCTTAGTTTAGCATAAAGTCTGGAAAGGGGGAGCGGTAGCATGGCTCTGTCCAGCGTTAATGAAACCTCAAGAGCCAGGCTAGCATCCACCTGTTACCAGTATTTATGCTAAGCTAAGCCAACCGGCTTCTAGCGGTAGCTTCACATACTTAGTGTACAGAGTTGAGTGGTATCCACCTCCTCATCGAACTCTCAGCAAGAAGACGAATAATCATAATTCCCCAAAATACTGCACCATCCCCTAAGCTAGGCTAAGCGTCTGCTGGCTCGATTATATATATTTTTTTACCGTACATACAACAGAGTGGTATCAGTCTTCCCATCTAATTCTGGGCAAGAATGCAAATGCAGGTTTTTTTTTTTTCCTTCCAAAAAAATGTCTTTCCAGAAACTATTCCCCTGGACAAACAAACAACCGAGTGTAGCGGCTTTGTGTCACGCACAGGTGAAGCTTTTAGTTTCGTGGCACGCCGGTCGCCTTGTTTGGCTGAGAGCAAGCTTCGTGGTGGGAGGGGAGGGGGGGGAGACATGGATAAAACATATGATGTGCATTGTTTGTACGGGTGTGAGTTCAGGTGGCTCGGTTAACAAGGTGCCTGCTTCCCTCCGAGGTGACACGGGAAGGTTATTTTGATGCCAAGTCCAAATTATTGTTACATTGTAACCAGCGAGACAGGTGTCTAGCGGAGGGGGGGGGTGACGCCACTGGGGCTTTCGCAGGCTCACAGAGGAGTTAAAGCGCACACACACACACACACACACACACACGTATAAATACACACTAAGATATTCATCCTGAGATTCACGCCCATTGAACACACACACACACACCCACACGTGTTTCTCACGTGTGGGTGTGTGTGTGTGTGTGTTCAAAACCATCGTTAACACACAGACGGTATCCCGCTCCACAGGGAGCGCAGCGATGCCCTGGTGGCAAACACGGAGCTAACGCACGAGTCACAGAAGTAAGCAGGTTGGCTCGGCGATGAATTGAAACGAGAGGGCAGGTGTGCGGATCGCAAACTCGCCTGGCGACAGACGAGTCACGGTCGCCTCAGTGCATGGCGTTACATTCCCCCCCCGCTTTGTTGCATTTGAACCGGGAAAAACACCGCACTGCTTCTACCTCCATCAAGTATTTAGGCCACAAGTTGTTTTGAGAAGAGGAAAAAAAGAGGGATAGTAAAAAGTCTAGCTTTAAAGGGATTTTTTTTTTTTTTTAAATGAGGAACAGTGGCTTGCAACAACGAAGAGAGAAAATTAGTGTTTTGGAGGAAGAGAAGGGAGAAGAGGCTGGGAGCGTAGAAGATGTAATTTAAAAAGAGAAGAAGGGGGGCGGGGAGAGGAAGGGGCAAGAGAAACGACTTTAGAAGTTTTTAATGAGCCCTGGCGCTACTCCAGGGCACAGGGTGAAGGCGGGGGGGATAGAGGGAGGTAAAGAAGGGGGGAGGGAGGGCGCGATGGCGGCTGCAACAGGGGGTGCTGACTCCCAGCAGATGTCACACTGCCGGTGACACTCTGATCCCCCCCCCTCCTCCTCCCTTCTCCTCGCACACAAACGCACCCTAGCCTCCTCTGTCCTGTGACGCCCTTTCACCTTCGTCACTCTAAAGCTGCCCCTCCCCTCCGCTGTCTATGCCTTGTGCATCGCTGCACGTCTCTACTCATCTTTTAGTAGAGAATCCAAAATAGTTGAGAAACAGAAGTTGTGCCGTTCAGGTGGTGAGATGTCCTGATCGCCGATGGGACTATTATTATTTTTTTTTTTAAATGTACGTTTTGAAATTTCAGTGGACGTTAGCTCGTATCTATCTATAACATTTTTTTTAAATTTGACTTAAGCCACCCAACCCGGGTGAAGTCTGAACGGCAACACTGATCTGACTGTCCTCCCTCTCTCTCTGGCTGCAGACTCCCTACCACGTGAACCTGTTGCTGGCGGGCTACGACGACACGGACGGGCCCGGCCTCTACTACATGGACTACCTGTCCTCCCTGGCCAAGGCCCCCTTCGCCGCCCACGGCTACGGAGCCTTCCTCACGCTCTCCATTCTCGACCAGCACTACAGACCAGGTCCGTGCAGAGAAATGCCTCGTGCATGTTTTTTTTTTATAACTAGCATCAAGTGCTTTTAGCAATCTTAACTCGTTATCTTTCCTCACACGGCATCCTTGTCCCTACTTTTTCCCCCAAGACCGCTCTGCAACATCGGCTCTCTCATTCCCCCCCTTCTTCTTTTTTTTTCCTCTCTTCCTTTTCATTATTCTCATTTTCTTCTGCTCTTGTTTCCTTCTAGATCTGACCCGAGATGAGGCCGTGGAACTGCTGAAGAAGTGCATCCAGGAAGTGAGTTTGAGACGTTTTACTCATTCAGTTTTTTTTTTTTATTCTCACAAGTATGAATGAGAACAATAAGCGTCTTTAATAATGAATTGTTAATTATGTTGCTCAGCTAACTTGGCTCTGCAAAAAAAAAAAAAAAGGGTTCTCAGCGTACTCTCAGGAACCGAGACCTAAAGCCAGACTCCCGCATGGATTTTCTCTTATCACTGGGAGTCCGCTCAATCCACGGCGACCTTCCGTCCGACCTTAGCTCGAACCGCGCAGCTGCCGGCCAAACTGTCTTCACCAGGCTGGAATTTCAACAACAAAAATAGTTTCTCACATAGGCTCCGGGAATTGGCATGGTTTTTATTTGTTGATTTGTGTGTGTGTATATATTTATATATTATTATTTTTACATGATTCTGTAGGAATCTTCTCTTACAGTGAAACGGGTGTAACGCCACACAGAGAGCCTTGATCAGTCATTACAGATTAAACTTAATGCGTACACAACATATAAGCAGGAGTGTACTTTGTGGTCGAGTCAGTATCCCACTTATTTTGTGTGTGTTTTTATCACTGCGTCTTCCTTTTATTATTCTGCTTTTTATTTGATTCCACATCCAGTCTGCTTATTCGTGCCTTTTGTCTTCATATTTCTCTTCTCTCTCTCTCCTCCAGCTGAAGAAGCGCTTCATCCTGAACCTCCCCTCCTTCACCGTCCGAGTGATTGACAAGGAGGGCATCCATGACCTGGAGACGCTCACCTCCGGCTCAAAGTGACCGCTCACTGCTTAACTACCAACCCTCACGCCCTCGTTTCTTTCTTTCCCTTTTTTTTTTTTTTTGTACCATTGACCTCCTTGCTCTTTCTGTTCCAATAAAAAGTGACACACAGTTGAGATACAAGCTGTCCGTCCCTGTGGTGCTTTCTCGTTGCTCTCTAGTCTACTCATCTGCACATAGAAAGAGAACAGCCTCCTGGCTGTGTACTTTTGCACTTGTTCTCGGTGAGTGTGCGTGTGGGTAATGTACACTTGCTCATGCTTGTACACGTGTAATAAAACACGCGTGCACTTGGTTTAACTTGGAAATAGGAAAAGTATTTTTTCCTCATAGGAGTTTTGTTCCTCGACCGACCGAAGTACATCGAAATATTGGTGGTATTTAATGCAGAAGTAAAAACAATCATGTTTAGTTTAAACAGTGTTTTTAAAACCTCTTCTATTTCGTATTGTATAATTAAATCTAGTGTTATTGTTAATTATTATTCATATTAATTATGAATCAAGAAAGCATACTTTATGAATCCCTCTCGGGGAAATTACTAATTTAATTTAGCATACGACTCAATAATAGCTAGCTGCTTTCTGACCAAGTTAATAACAGCAATATATCCATGGAGTCGATTAAAACTCCAAATGTTTTACCGTAAAGCTGCATCACCAGCTCTGTGACGCAGTATCATGGGAACATGCAGAACCTGTACGCAGACGGGTATCGGTGGTCCCAAATCAAGGTCGACTTCCTAACTTTTCAATCGCACGTCACAGTCTTCTTCGTCAGCGGATGAGTTCACTCTCAGTTGTCGGAGCTCATTTTTAAAATCTTCCTACGAGTGCGATACATTTACTGTTCATACACGATCACCTTTAAAGATCACCTTTAAACGTACTGAGGTTATATATTGTGTTTTTTGTTTTGTTTTGTAATATAACTACCATTCCCTCAGTCATCATGACCTGTTGGCACTCAGACCATCACAATTTGTACACAAAGAAAAAAGCTGTCAACAGTTCCAACACTTCTCGCAGACCGTTTGCTCTGGTGGAAAAACAAAGCCTGCCAAGTTCTGAAAGCCACATTTCAGTGTGTCTTTATTTAACCGTGTGATGTCTCAGTAATCAGGCTGTTAAAGGAATTTAAATTTACCATCAGGGTGCAATTGTGTCAAAGATAAACCAAATCTTAAATGTCTGTGCTGCTAAATATTGACCTGGTGGATATGAAAATTAAATAATTCTAAAACAGGCATTGAACCCCTGCATGCTGTCGGCACTATATATATACATATATATATATATATATATATATATATAGGTTAATTGAAAAATGAAACTTTTTAGTTGAAGACCTTCTGTCAGGCATCAAATGCACAATGTGGAACGACAACATCTTGATGCTGAAGACCGTGTGCAGCATTTCAACATTGTATTTTAAATGTATTTCTGATACAGTTATTGGCTTTGACAAGATCAACAACGGGCCTGTAGGACAATCTATGGACACACACACACACACGCAGACACACAGACACACACCAATGTCAATGATTTGCCTTCAAATAAGTAATGGCTGAAATAGACTTTGACTGTATACAGCGAGTGTTACAGTAAACACGAGCGTACTCGTATACAGCTGTAAATGGAACAACCAGGCCGCGTTGGTAACATCACAGCGTGTGTGTGTGTGTGTGTGTGTGTGAGCGAGACAGCCCATGTGTAAACGAGCGAGCGTGTGTGTGTGTGTGTGTGTGGCGCTATCACCGTCTCCACCACAGACAGGTGATTAATAAACATTAAACAATCCCTCCTCTCTCAAACACACCGGAATCTGACGGGAAGAGCAGCATATGTTTTGCCTGGAGGCACAGGGAGAGATGGAGAGCGGCCCCGCTGAGTGTCAGATAGAGGGAGAGGACGGGGGGGAAGGAGGAGGGGAGCGAGGAGGAGGGGAGCGAGGAGGAGGGGGGGTTAGGTTACAGAGTGGGAGATGAAGGGATTGCAGGGGGGTGGGGGGGGTTGACACAGGAGGGTAATGAGATGGGAGGAGAGAGAGGGAGACACAGGCAGGTAGAAGTGAGTGATGTTTGAGAGGCAACGAGCAGACGACACGTGTACGTGTGCGGTCCCTGGAAAGCAGTAATTGTGTTGAGTAGCTCGTCCTGGTTAAATAAAGTGAAGGACTGTGGAGGGGAGGCGAGTGGTGGTCGGTGGGAGAAATGTGGAACAGATGGGTTGAGGGGAAACCGAGGTGTGTGTGTGTGTGTGTGTGTGTGTGTGCGGGTGCGTGTGTGTGTGTGTGGGTGCGTGCGGCTTGTTGGCCGCTGGGGGTCGCCCCGCTGCCTCCGCTCTCCCAGGTACAGCGTTCAGGGCTGCAGCTGCGCCGCCGCCTCTCACCGGAGCCCCTGCTTGGAGCCCTTCGCGAATAGAAGGGCCTTGACTACTTTGTTGTTGTTTTTGTTGTTTGTTTGAGTGGCCCCTTGGGGGGGCACACAGAAAAAAAAGTTGTCCTGAGCATGATGCATGAGCGTGACCACTAATTCCGACTCTTGTGTTAGCCAGCCACAGCCCTGCGCTACGCAGGCGCTAAAACAATTTGTCGGTTCGTTGTTAAGTAGGTTGGGAGAACATTCATCAACACGTTTGGCGTTTGATTAATAGCTGAGGTCATTAATCAAGCAACGAGACGTAGGAGTTAACAGCCATGCTAGTGGCTCCGTGCGGCTGTACCGCGGCGTTGAGCTACATGCTAACGTCAACCCGCCAACATGCTGACAATTAGCAGGTGTACCGCGTTCAGTCGGCGGGTCAACATGCTAACGTTCACTAATTAGCACAAAACACAAAGTGCGGCTGAGTCTTACAGGTTTTTTGGTCAAAAATCAAAGTAGAAGTTTGACCTCATGTTGGCACCAGATTAAAATGTATTACATGGATGCCTGTCCCAAATTTCATGGCAATCCATTTAAAACTGGAGGAGACATTTCTCTCAGAACCATAATATATCAAGCTTATAGTGGCAGTAGAGGGGAAAAGAGTTATGAGGGCACGTCATCTGGGGAGCACGAATATCTGCACAACATTCTGTCTCAATCATCCAGAAATTGTTGAGACATTTCCCTGGATAAGTAAACACGTTGACCTCCCTCATCCTCCAGGGAACATGAATGACTCATGATCCCCAACATCTGTGTGATAGTTGTAGAGATATTTCAGTCTGGATCAAAGTACTATCCATGAAAATTAAATGCCACATTTAATTTTTTATTTATTTTTTAAAGCTGTTTTTTGTGGAATCATTATCATTTCTGAACACATCACGTTGGGCTCTGGGAAGCGGTGACATTTTTTTCTATTTGAAGTCATTTTATAGACGAAGCAATTGACCTAAAAAAAAGAATCAACACGTCAATCAATAATTAAATGAAGTGTTCGTTGCAGCCCTCGCTGTGACCTTCCATTGAAGTCACAATAGGCTCAGGCCTACAGGGATCAATAAAAAATATCATTATTGCGACAAATGGAAAGAGGAAGCATTTACAATGAGAGCACAATAAAAGCCCACCGCCACCTTTGGATTGAAAAAGTTGAAGTGGGCAGTTAATTTAAAGGTACCTGAAGGGTGCCATTACTTTATTTTATTGTTCTGATATCCCAGATGAAAAGATAAAAACAAAGCCGTGAAACTAAAGCAATCAGTTAATTCTTTAATAATATAATACATTTATGCCGTAATACAATAATAATAACAACAGTAATAACATTAATAATAAACATACACAGAAAGTACAAAATGATTTGTGTTATTTCCTTAAGTTACCAACACGCAGTACTTCAAAATAAAAGAAACCAAATCTCCTTTAGCTACCTTTGACTCCTCCTTACCCCCCTGTTTCGAGAACTCAATTTCCCATGACCACCCATGAGGAAGAACTACATGTGGAGGCTGTGCTTGTCCAATCAGGCGGAGTTAAAAGTCTCCCAAAGTTCAAGAGGAGCAAAGAGCAGGTCGTTGTCTCGGATATGGCTTTACGACACTTCCCAGATGAGTTCGGTCCAAAAAAAAGACGTGTACAAGTGTGTGTGTGTGTGTGTGTGTGTGTGTGTGTGTGTGTGTGTGTGTGAGAGAGAGAGAGAGAAAGTGACTGATGGATGCAGGGGTTTCTAAAACACAGATAAAGGTGACATGTTTACCAAAATAATAAATAAAAATAATTAAAAAAGGGGGAGGAAATAAATACAGCCACATGTAGGAACTCATCCTGAAGAGGTGTTTTGTAGACGCCATCATGACACAAACCAGCTACTGAGAAGAGAGGTCCATGCGTCATGTTGAGTGAGGTGGTTGTGGACACACATTACAGTACAGATATCATCACGGCCCCCCTCCCCCGACGCCTCCTCGACGAGAGGGGCCGCAGAGGGGTCTTTTCCGGGAGGTAAAAGTCTCAGTTTTTGTCCTGAGGGCGAAGGTGAAAGTCACTCCTCCTCTCCGCCTCTCACATCCGTCCGGCCGGCCGGCAGGCAGCACGTCCCCCGTCTGTCCCCCGCCACCCCTTCTTCTATTTGCGGTGCTTCATCTCCTTCTCGTGGTGGTTCTTCCCCCCGCCCTCTCCCTTGTCCAGCATTTTGATGGCCTCCACCAGGTAGCTCTGGAAGGCGGAGAGCGCGGCGCAGATGGCGGGCGTGCCGAAGCCGTGGGTGAGCAGGCTGAAGTGTGTGAGGCTCCCCTGGACGCCGGGCTCCAGGCAGGGCGTGGGTCGACTGCCGCCCAGCGGAGAGCGGTCCTGGGACATCATGTCCACAAACTCCTTGCAGACCTCCCTGAGAGGAAGAAAACCAAAAAGGCAAGACGTTAGTTTGGTGTTGTGGCACTCTTGAGATGGAGCACACCTTCACGTGGAATACGACTGGCCTTTAAATCTGTGCCAGTCGGATATTTACACTGAAAGAAGTCCAACTAGGCCCCTTTTATCTTGACTTTGTTTTTGCCTTTTGTCCAGCACACCTGGTATAATACTTTAAGTGCATATACCGTTTACAACTTCTGTGGCCTTGCATGGTTTTGGAAATCTAACATTTTACACTGAGAGCGGGCCCACAAAGAAAAACCAGACATTTAAATTCTGAAATCAAAACTGCTGTGTTTGGGATCGTAGGCGGAAGGGATTTTTTTTTTTTGCTGGTAAACAAAACAAAATATAGCACACTGTGTTTTCAGCTACTGTTTGTTCACGCAAACCTTTATTACATTCTCAAATAAATGTAATAAACACACGCACGCACGCACGCACACACACACACACACACACACACACACACACACGCACGCACACACACACACACACACACACACAAGAAAGTGTGTGTGTGGATCTGGCAATTCAGATGGCACTACTTAAACTCTTAAAAAACCTCCAGCAATTAAGTATTGCACTTTTTTTAAGTTGCCCGACCCACAAGAGAAGCGGCAGAGGTCAAAATCTCCTGACCTCTACTCACTAGTGTGGTTAAAAAGTGGATCCTACACTTCCCATAATGCAGCTGAAAAGCACCTGTTTCAGTCTCCAAGCCCCCCCCACACACACAAACCCGAAATAGATCGGCGATGCGCTCCTTTAAAGTGAGCAGCGGGGGAGGGGAGGCAGCACTCACTTGGTGGCCAGCAGCATGCTGCGCCGTGTTGGGAGCTGGTCCGGCTCGCTCTGCCTGCACAGATACTCGGCTGTGGCTCTGGCGGGAAATTCCGTCTCACACGTGTAACCAAAGTCCCGCGCCAGATGGACGGCCTCACCTGGAAGAGGAGGAGGAGGAGGAGGAGAGTGTGTCTGTTAGAGCTGAGTCCTAACTAGTACAAAGAGGGGAAGTCTTCTGCATTCGTTCAGCTAAAGGTCATCGCTCCAGTTTAGATTTCATGTCAGATAATTATCCACATGTTTGCTTTTTAACGACCGACGTCGGGACGGCTCGGGTCAGGGGACAAGCTCTGCAGCCATTTTTCTCACTTCCACTACTCAAACAGTTCACCGCTCTTTGGCTTTGCGAAGCCGCCGCGGATTGTTTTTCTTCAAATGACACCCACCCCACACCCCACACCCCCCTCCCCGTGCTTTGACTTGTTTATTCATGCCTGCTCATGCGAGGACATTTCTATGTGAATATGTGTCTCTATCTGTCAGGATGTATGCAGGTCACTGTGTGTGTGTGTGTGTGTGTGTGTGTGTGTGTGTGTGTGTGTGTGTGTTCAGCCTACCCTCCACTAGAGATGTTAGGAGAGTGACGTTGGCTGCCTTGCGTCGCCCGGCGGGCAGGTTGAGGCCAATCTTCTCCAGACGCTCTCTCAGACAGCGGCCACCATTCTTTGACTTCGCCCTGAGGGGGGACAGGGAGACAGAGAGAGCAGTTTTTAGGAGATGGTCCTTGTGTGTGTGTGTGTGTGTGTGTGTGTGTGTGTGTGTGTGTGTGTGTGTGTGTGTGTGTGTGTGTGTGTGTGTGTGTGTGTGTGTGCCTGTGTCTATAGCTGAGTCTGTGTGCGTTTATGTAAGTGCATGCGAGGCTGAAATCTCCCTACAGTATGTTCCCTGTCAACACTGATAGTGTCTTGTATTTCTTTCACGGTTTTTAGTTGTCGCTTTACTTTCCTTTGCCTGTTCTCACCCCTTTCTTTATTATTGAATATTTACATGTAAAGACATGTCAGTATATATTAGTACAGACATATTGTGTGGGTGTTTATATGGCAGGCAGCGAGTTCACACGAGTCAAAGTAGCAGTACCATAGTGTCAAACTAAATATGTCCTGCATTCAAAAATCTCACATCATGGACAGAACGATTTAGTTTAATTATCAAAAATAAAAGCACTTATTGTGTAGAAAAGGGCCTCCGTGAGTGTAATATTGTCACATTAATGGAGTGTAGGGATTGTATTGTATTGCGTTCATGTGGAAGCAGCACTTTGCTGTTGTAGTTGGTGGAGGCGGAGCTAATTTGTACTACTTTATGTACTGGGTGGTTAATCTATACTCGAGTACAAGTACAGTGATGTAATATCAGTGGGGTCTGATGAGGAGGTTCTCGATATTTACTACCATTTACATCTTTTAATCATGCCCTCTTGCAGTCTTCCAGCCTGTAACCCCGGCCATAAAGTTGTTCTCTTGCCCCGAGGCTGCGCTTCATTAAACCACATTGCCTCTCTTGTGATTTAGTCCCATGACCCATTTTGGGTCCTCAGCTCTGGCCCCTTAGTGAAGTTAAAGCGCTCTTATTCTGAAAGGCTTCAGGAAGATGGCGTCTTGGGTTTTAAAGCATTTCTGTCAGCCAACAGCGACAATAAAATCACAAATTCAATATGAGCAAGTAGTCTGCGTCCTACATGAAGGTACAATGTGTAGTATTTATAGACAGTGGATAAGGTTGCTGTAAGTTAGCATTATATTTTTAATAAATGCTGATTGTTTTTTCTTTTTTTCTTTTCTCTTTCACTTGACCAAAGAGCATTCAAATCTTTCCCTGAACTCCGTTAACCTCCTGAAAGCTTCGTTTTCACTGGACTCGCAGCCGGCTTTCCTCTATCGTGCCATAAAGATCCAATTTTAAATGCAATGTAAAAGCTGGCGGAGGGCCAAAAATCTTCTTTGACAGTCTTTGTCTTGGTTGTTTTTGGGTGTAGTTTGGTGACACTAGAAAAGGCCTCAGTTGTGTTTCTTCCTCAACCTGTATTTTATTCATGTTTAGGCGACACGGCTTTATTGATCTCCTGTGATGGAACACTGGTGCCAAACTGTCGCTGAAGATGAACCCCTGGTTTTATAGATGGTTAAATAAAACGCAATCAATATTTCAGGTTGAATTCCCAACATATGTTCAGCCAGTTATTCAATTCAATTCATTTTGGAGAGCCCAAAATCACAAATCACAAATGCTTTTGCCTCAGGAATAAGAGAGATGCAACCACCGAGTAACGAAATGGGCTCGCAAGTCAAACCAGCTGTTTTCATCTGAACTCAGTTATGTAAGGCGTAGGTGATGATCGCATATGTTTCATGCGTCTATACAAGCTGTGACTTCCCATTCTTAAACGGTTGCAATGTAACTTTAATGAGGTGAAACCCTCCATGAAAGCAAAGATTTAGGAAAAGTCAGACAAGGTTGAGAATTCTGAATATTGTAATGAGTGTAGGCTTAAAGCAGTGGTTCTCAAACTGTGGGGCGCGACCCTCTAGTGGGGCGCGGAGGCATTACAGGTGGGGCGCGGGAGATCTTCTTTTTTTTTTATAATCCTTTATTAATCCCAGAGTGGGGAAATTATTCTCTGCAATTGACCCATCCTCACACACATCTGCCGTCATTTTGTTTCGTTTGACACAAGTTGAACGTTATTGTTATGATCTTATATTTAGTGCAAAACAGGTTATTTTCAGCCACAATAGGCTTTTTTTTTGCACAGATAGAACTTCATTTGCATTGTTCTAACAAAGTGATTGCACATGTTATTAGTTTTTGTCTGATGGAGCAATCTGGTTTCTTTATTTTATTATTTGAAAAAGCACGGATGGAGGAGTCA
>JBAMJR010000419.1:5405000-5452500 GCA_038501785.1 Myoxocephalus aenaeus | reverse complement strand
TAAATACCAGGTTCAACTTTAAAAATGAATGAAAATGATTAATAGTGTGTAGCATTCGTTAATTGAAGGTGTTTACTGAAAAATCGATTTGATTAATGTGAGCTATTTTTCATGAATTGTCGTTTGAAGGAAATTAAAGATAAATTGCGTTAAGGGACTTTTTCAGTATATTTTAAGTATATGTAGAATTATTATAACGGCATCAGAATAAATAAAAAAACAAAGTATCAAAGAGGCCCAGTGTAGATTTCGTTCACAAAGAGTTCATGTCTGTGCGCACTGATTTGGGTCTTTTACGCACGAGCTTCCCAGTGCGCAGCGCCAGCGCCTCCAAATGATGGAAAGCCCAAACGAGTAAATAAAAAAAAAGGTCACCTGCAGATCGTCCAGGCCGTGGTGTCCCATGTGCATCCCGAGAGGACCGTCCCCGAGAGCGGCAGCGCCTTCTCCGAGACCGTGCAGCAGCCGCGGAACAGCTGCATAGTCCCGCCGGGGGTCGAGGCTCAGAGCCCGGTGCGACTGTGAAAGGAGTCCCCCGTCGTCGGAGCGCGACCTCTGCGAGTGCCATGCCACTTGCTGATGCTGATGGAGGGAGTTGATGGAAGTGTAAGGGTCTGACAGGTGGGAATATGAGTCCTGGCTCTGGGAGTACGGCAGGGAGGACTGGGAGTAAGGGGGAGGGAAGTACGGAGGCTGGAAGTCAGAGGCCGGAGTGTGGCAGAGCGGGGGAGCCGAGGAGTAGGCGGCCTGGTTCAGGGAGGAGAGCTGGGAGAGGCGCCCACCCGGCGAGGAGCCGCTTAGTCCGTCTGCGCGGTCCTGTGGACACATTACAAGATAAAGTTGGCTTCACAGCAGCAGCTCAAAGTCCTCCTCATTAAACTCCCAACTGGCTCACGTCAAATGTCACATTCCAAAAAGTGATGAGCTCCGTGAAATGTTTTTGTGTGTGTGTATGAGGCCAACTTAAAAGAAACTTTAAAAAAAGACAATTCTAATTCAATACATAACAGCTGTGGCCCCGTAAATAAATGCATCTCCGTTTTTATGAGATGGCTGGAAACAGCAGCCGCGCTTGAAGTGATGCGCGCTGGCAGAAGACGCCCTTTGGCATCGCTGCCGAACAGTGTCACAAAGGTCACGGCCACCAAGAAGCTGCACAAAGGACAGGTAATGCACAACAACACGCTGCTCCGGGGAGGAGGGGGGGGGGGGGGGGGGGGGGGGGGGGGGGGGGGGGGGGGTGTCTGTAAACAATCCGTCATCGTGTCAACAAAACCACAATGACCCCCGCAGCTCAAGATGAAAGAGGCTTTAATTCCAGCAAAGCAAATGTGATTTTGACTTTACTTTACAAGTTTAACCCCGTCGTGTAAAACGAGATGCCAGCGAGAGCCAAAACATATGTAGTCCACTAGCCTACATTTCTGCTCACGCGCATCCTGGTCAAATTGGATTTCTCTTTCTTTTCTTTTTTTTCTTCTTTTTTTTTTTAGGGGTCAGCCAGATCAATGCTGCTGTTGCGGAACAATGTCCATTATGTGAGCCGGGCAGCAGCTTTAAGAGCACACACATCTGTGTCATCCATCACCGCGCACGGCGCGTTCAGTCATTTCAGTCCAACGCAGTTCATGTTAGAGGCTGTTAGCGCTGATAACGCTGCCCCATGTTGCGGCATGTCACCGTTTGTGCGGCGAGATGACACTTTACTGTCAGCCGGCCTCACTCGCGGTGACACCGCGCAGACAAAGACCGTCTCCGCGGACAGATGCGCGGCGCCGCGACGCTAAACTGTGTGTCAGGTTGGCTCATCGGGACGCACCGGACACTTCGTTCTACTGGAGAGCAGAGAACAAGCCACACTGATCACAGGTGTATTTAATTGTCAGCCCGAAATAGAGTAATACAATAAAATAAAATATCATGGGTCGGTATACTGTGCAAGCTGAGAGTTGTCTGAAAATGCAACATATTGATTAAATCATAACGGGTTTTTTTCAGGACCTTATTTACCCGAACCGAGCTGTTTGTAAGTGGAAACACATTGCGCGCGCGGTCTTTCACGCTCAGTCCAACACTTGGCACAGAAAATAAACTATTTCCAAAAAAAAATGAGTTAGTAATAAACAGACATCAACAGTCAAAAAGAAAAAGAAAGAAAGAAGAAGCGTAGACACGAAGTCTCTATTAAACTCACCATAGCCGAATAGGTGTGGATTAACATCTGGAACACTTTGGCTAAACCCCAAATGTAATATTCAACAGGATGCGGAGCGTCCAACGACTGAAAGATGCCACCAAATGCTCCGAGATGTAATCCAGGCTGTTTTCACCGGTCCATTAAATTCAAAGGCGTTATTTACTTTTTCCCTTCCTCTCTCTCTCTCTCTCTCTCTCTCTCTCTCTCTCTCTCTCTCTCTCTCTCTTCTCTCTCTCTGCGTTTGACGGAGCTCTTTACGCACGGATGAAACGCTGCTGTCAGATATGCACACACTCACACACGCGCGCACAACACACACGGAGTCCTCCAGACTCTCCATGAGCGCACTACTTATAGGCTTTGCGCGCGCTCGCCAGAATGAGGGGAGGGGTCGACGGGGTCCACTTCTCTTAAAGGGATATTTTCATTCAATTAGCCTCCGTTGACTCAAACGCACACAACGTACTTTTACATTTATTGGGATGTTTTTTTTTTTTTTTTTTAAGAAATGGCACCGAATCCTATTCTGGATTTTAGGCACCGAGACAAAATGACGATCAAATATCAGAGTTGTCATATGTTTATTTAAGAAGAATTTAAACAAAAATCATATTTGCGAAAACAAATATTCACATTTTCTCACTTTTACCGTCCAAATGATTTGCTTTTACGCACGAGTATCCAGGTCCTTCGAGTCAGAAATCTTGGATCATGTATTCAATTATGCATTTTTTTTTCTTCTCCCAAAATTTCACCAAGACCGAATCGTGTATTCTCTGGATTCAGCTTCCCTTAAAAAAAAGACAGGCCCACAATGTGCAGCCTCTTTGCGCAATGATGGTGGACTTCTCCATAAACAGGCCTAAAACTGCGGAGATTTAAAAAAAAGAAGAAAAAAAAGGCACAACTGTAAACCGAAGAAGAAGAAGAAGAAGAAGAAAAACCTGTGCCGTGTTTCTTTTACCTGCAGAAGGTCGGTCTTGGTTCGGGACTTCCAGAGCATGGTGACGGTGCCGGTGGCTCTCGGTGCGGCTGTCACGCGGCAGCTGAGGGGTTAATGTGACGCGCGGGGTGGAGAAGAGACGGGCTGAAGGTGCGGAGAGGAGTGAGTTAGTTTGAGAGATGATGCAGGAGTTTGTATGGATGGATGTTGGGGAAGAGGGGGGTGGCGGGTACAAAGAGAAAGAGAAAGAGGGCGGGAGGTGACAGGAGTCGCGGAGAGGGGAGCAAAACTTTTCTTTCACGGCTCGTGCGTGAACAAGGAAGACAATCACAAAGCAAAGTGTCCCCGGTGTGAACAACAACGGGATCATCTTCCTTTGAAACTTCCTGTTACATTTACGTCAGTTTAAAATATTCCAAACTGAGAAAATAATGTATTTATTATTCAATATTTGCGGAATAAATAAAGCAATATTTAATGTTGTATTGAGGAGTCATTTTTCTACAGCTGCTCTTGTTGCCCTTTAATGAAAGCACTATTAATAACTTTAATAACTGGAATACTAATGTGTTCCATCTCCATCCCCCAAAAAATTCAAAGCATTAAATTACCAAACTTCTGAGTTTGAACCAGACAGCACAATTAGGAGGAGAAGAAAACACATCTCTAAGTTTACATGCCAATATATACAGACATAAACTGTAGATGCAGGTATAGAGAACTTCAAGGCAACGTTAGATGCAAACAAGTCTCACTGCGCCATCTTGTGGCGGGTCATGTAAAAGAGGACCGGGACAGTGGTTCCACCCTGACAGAATAGTTTGCCAGATGTTAACATGCAATTCTATTCATTACAATTGTACAAAACTGGGTAAAAAAATAAATAAATCTGGCTAGAACAGCAGACTTGCTACTTGGACTCAAGTTAATTGAGACTTAAAAATCAAGACATTTGTAAAATTCCCATGAATAAAAAAAAAAGAAAAGAATGCAACTGCATACAGGCATTTCCTGCATTGCTACGCAGCTTGAATATTAAATGATCTTGCCTATGACCTGATTGGATGAAGTCTCAGCTATGTAAGAATACAAATAAACTATTGGGCTCAGGAAGATTGAAGACCTTTAAGACTCACATCTAGACTGACAAGCTGAAAGGACGACGACCGGCAATATTCTATATTTCTATATTTGTCCCACACAGCGATGAGGTAATCGGTCTCTTTGAATGCTTCTGTCGGCCCATTTGTTCTTAAAGACGTAAATCCTGAAAATAAATAGATTGTGGGGGGAAAATGATAATGTTCAAATCAATAAGAAAAAAAAAAAGACTCATGAAAACATGACCGAAGAGTCTGTGGTTTGGTTTTCTATCAAAATAGTTCTTTATTAACATTTCACACTTGACACGTAAGAGACTGTGCCAGGTCACGCATTAATAATGTCACATTGATACAAGTAATAAACACAAGTTTGGCTTCAGTAATGGTCCTCCTTTATGGTTTCATGTTATAAAAGGACTCCATTCAAAAGGAGCACATTGTCTGTTGCTGTCGACAGTTTCACTTCACTCCCACTGCCTTCTTCAGGTTCCTCATGCGCATCAGAGCTCCTTCATCAGTCCTCATCACGTCTCCGATCTCCTTCTTACAGACGGGGCACTGGTCGGCCATGGCGCACAGAGCCTCCTCCAGCACCTGCTGCGTGTGCTGGTCGGGCAGAGCGCTGCACTGGCTGAGCGTGACCAGCGTGTGCCCGAGCCAGCCTTCCTCTCTGACCAGCGCGGCGACCCAGGGCTGAGCGCGCACGCAGCCTCCCAGAGCCTGCAGGCACAGCCGCCAGAGCTCCGCGGCCTCGTCCCAGCTCTCCTCCCAGCTGGGACTCACCTTGACCGGGCCGGGGCTGGAGCCGGAGTCCAGGGCGCTGCGGAGGAACCGGAGCGCTGCGGAGAAGAGGCGCTTCTGGCCGGCTTCAACAGAGCCTGGGGGGGAAAAGAAAGGGGTATGCATTGTCGGTAGAGCCGTTTACAGTTCCTTTCTGCAGCTTGTGAATAGTAGCTTTTCATTCCAACCTAAAGCCGACACGATCTGCATCCCCATAGGCCTTTTTCAAAGCGGTTAAGCACAAGGGGAACCAATAACATTAGTAAAGGCTGTAGTGGTTTGCCAGTGCCACAGCTCTGACCCTGTTTGTGAATGTTAGCTCACTGTCACAGGGCTTGCTGGGACGTTTGAAGAGAACAGAGCCATTGTTTATTATTATTATTATTATTAGTAGAAACATCCTGTGATTTTCCTACTGCGACACGCCAAAATCTCTGCTGCGAAAAAGGCGTCTTTTAGAAGCACCGGGACTACAAACTATGTCGACAACACTGCATGAAAACACAAGCACGATGCCCCACAATGCTTTGCACGAAATGAAAAATCACTGGAGTTAATGACGAACACAAATGGAAAAACAAAAGGGACGGCAAGTGTGTGAGAAATAAAAAAGAAGAAGCCTTTTTCACCTGAAGGAGCTGCTTTGAGTCTGCCGATCATGAGTCCTAACGTGCAGTAATTCGCTGTGAGGACCAGCAGGCGGGGCTTGTGCACCAACACAGGAAGTGCTTCACTCAGAAGGGCCTCCAGAGTTCTGAAACACGGGTCCTTCCTGGACAACAACAACAACAAAAAGTATGTATGATATCTCAGTATTGATATAGATGAAACAACAGATAGCAGGTTCTCTTGTAAATCAGCTACCTGACTCTCTCTGACTCCGTGACGGTGAAGTTGAGGAGCGCTGAGCAGGCGGTCTCCATGCTCGGATCCCTGATGGACGCCACCCCACTTTTCCCCTTGAGGGCGGTCCAGCTCCGCGACAGGAAGTCCACCAGCAGGGCCGGGGTGTCGAGGGTGAGCAGCACCTTCCTGGGACCTTCTTCCGCGGACAGGTGACACAGAGCCGGGAGGAAGTACCTGGGGGAGAAGGAGGTTAGGGAATAAAGATGCTGTCAGCCGACAGGAAGGAGTTCTGTATATCGATTCCCTCTGAAAGGCGTCGTCATCGTTACCTCAGCGCTTCTCTGCCTGTCCACGCCGCGCCCTCCGACACCTCTGCCATCCAGTCAGAGAGGCCCTGCTCTGGGCTCTCGCCCTGCAGGTGGCTCCGGGAGTAGTCGACCAGGAACGGCAGCAGCCCGGTCACCTCCTCCTTCAGACAGGAAGTCTCCTCGGCTAGCCATGAGCACAGGGAGCGGAACGTGGCGAAGATAAAAGGGTCACCGTAGCGACTCGGGTCCACCTACGAGAACAGGGAGAAAGGAGGAGACGATCCGTCAGGGGGGTCTTTGCTCGTTATTGTCTGAAACATTATCAAGAAAGCTGCAGACTTCTATCCACTGACGGAAGCTTAAACGTCGGCCTCTCACCTGCTGCAGGTGGTACATTAAAGCGGAGAAGCTCTCCTCCAACACCCCGAGGATCTGCCTGCTCTGCTGCAGACTGATCGAAGGGATGGAGCTCTGAGGAGGTTCAGTGATCGGGGAAACTCCCAGACAGCAGGCCTGCTCTATGGCGGCCTCCATGATTCGGTAACAGCCTGGGAAGAAGAAGAAGAAGAAGAAAACCGGTTTGAATAACGAAATTGAATCTCAGCCACATGGTTTCACAATGGACGCAGCGCACCTACCTGTGAGTGTGTGCTGCAGCTCTGGACTCAGTATGTTACCAGGCGGCTCCTCCAAACCCATTCTGACCTCCACGCAGGCCCGGTTCACCAGCAAGCAGCAGAACTTCGGCGGCCCCACCGGCTCCCACCCGCACAAATCCAGCAGGCAGGCACAGAGGACCAGGATCGGCCCGATCTGCCGCGGCGTCAACTTCGCCTGCAGCATGGGTCTCAACGCCCCCCACGCGCGGACCACGGCTCCCTTCAGCTCCTCGCTCTCTACGGACACGCCCACCGGGGGCAGAAAGTGCGCCAACTGGGCGCACATGTCCAGCTGCGTCTGGCCCGTGGCTTGGCAGAAGTCTTTGGAGAGCCTCACCAACAGAGTGAGGAGTTCCGCTGGGTTTTTACTCCACACTTTGTCCTTGGTTTTACCCGAGAGGAGAAGACCCAGCAGGGCAAGCCCCCTCTCCCGGCTGAAAGTCCGGTTGTGTTCCACTGCCTGGCACAGGGCAGGAATGGCACCCCTGCTCAGCAGCTGGTCGGGGCCTCTGGGTAAGGCACACACGGCTGTGAGAACCTGGTAGCAGTCGGAAACCACGGCCTCATCCACCTTGGAGGAGGGGGAGCTTTCACGGGATGCTGACGGTCCTTTTGCTTCACTGCCGTCATCAGCGTTCTGCTCGCTTGTCTGGCCCTCTTCCGCGTCTGAACCCTTCTCCGCCTGGACTTCACCACCTGGACTCGGCCCCGCCCCTCCGCCTCGACTCTGGTCTTGGCTTTCCGGTTCCCGCCGCGTCACAGGACCGGTCACCAAAATGCCAAGCAGGAGCGGGATGGTGGTGAGGAGCTGAGGATGGCAGGCCATGTCTGGGTCGGTGCTCAAGGCGGCCAGCAGAGCTGTGCCCAGTGAGAGGAGTTCCTGCGGGGGCAAGCCGGAGTTGTCGTTCCCCTTGACCGCCGTCACCAAAAGCCGAGCCGGAAGGTTCAGGCCGACGGCCTCGAAGATGCGCCTCAAGGTGGGTTTGTCAAGCTGGCTTGCCGGGCACAAGCGAGTTATCTGAGGACAGAGACGGGGGCACCTGTCAATGCTGAGGTTCGATACTTGGACTCTTTATTTACAAATCTATATATATATATATATATATATATATATATATATATATATATATATATATATATATATATATATATATATATATAATTAGTTACACATAGGTATTATATGCTATTAATTCTACCTGAACATGTTTTCATGTTCAGTTCATAGCTGCATTTAAGCAACGATTGAATCTCCTTGTGTTTTTATTTTATTTTCATGTGGATTCATAAATAATATGAATGCATATATTTTTCGAGATGCCAATGCTTTCGTTTTAAAAAGGCAAACAGTTGGCATTGATGAGCAACATCAATGCCAAGGACCAGTGAAATAGTGAGTCCAGTAGATCTTGTCGGAGCAGGGAGACGCTCACCAGCAGGAGAGCAGCCAGTGTGTGGCTGTCATTCTGCGCCTGCTTGAGCGCATGGAGACATTTCTCCAACACCTCCATCTGGGAATCAGTCAAACCGCCTCCTGTATCCATCTCTGAGCCTCCTCCGCCTTCTCCTTCTTCCTGCTCCTCTTTTAGAGGAGGCTGGGTGATCACGGCAAGTGCAACCTCGGCGCCGTCAGCCATTATGAGTTTAGCAACTGCGTAACGATGAGAGGAATACAATTTAAAAAAAGAAACAAGTAAGCAAAGTGATAGAAAATCTAACTGAAAACCGGATCATTGGCGCCACACCGTTGAAGGCGACAACAGCAGCCTCATTTAATGATATTCGGTTGGTTTGCTGAGTCACTCTAAGTTGCGGTCGGCAACAATGCAACAGATAATTGTACACGTATATAAAATAACTTACTTTGTTGACAGCTCTATCCCGCGCGGCAACAGCTCGTGGGCACTTTCCGGAAGTGCAACGTCACTAGAGCCACGAGAGAGCCAATGAAAACGGCCCAAGAATATCAACGGACCAATCGCGAGAGGGATAGTTGGAAGGCGGAGACGCCATTTTGGTCCGTGTTGAAACGTCGCAGAAGCGACGCGGCGTTATTTTTTTTGCGTCACGGAAGACGTTTCTGTTTTATTTCTGTTTCTGTTTTTTTTTTCGAGATTAAACGCCCACAAACGTTACCAAAAGCTCAGCAGGTTAACGGTTTACGTTGAACCGAAAGTGTTCGCCATCGACAGCCGGTCGGCAGGTGGCGCGACCTGCCTTCAGTTTAAGACGCAGCAGCGCAGGGACAACCAATATCGGAGCGGATGTCTGCGTAATATCACCTGCCTTGCCTAATTTAATTTACTACATAGTAATTCCCCAGAAATATCGCCGCCTTGAACCGCTGTGCTTCCGTCGGCCGCAAAACGCCGCAGCGGCTGTGCCACCAATTCTTTTATTTTGAAAACCCCGCCACCGGAAATGCTACTTATCACTTATACTGGCATGACAGCGGTTCCACAGGCACCTCAGCTGTACATGCGAGGGCAACGCTGACCTAATTAACTCTACAAGGGACGACAACATCAACAACAACGAGGACACAACGCACCGAAGTGAATGTCACTTTACGGTCACTGTAAGTCCTTGTACAGTTTATTTTAATTTTATATTATGTCGTGCCAATTGCTATTAAAACATCCGTGGTCTCGCACGGGGTTGTAGTGAAAGAGAGATGTCAGCAGCTGTTCGCCTCAAGGTGCCTCAAACGGGAGCGATGCCAGTTTTTGCGCAGGTAGAAATACCTGACGGGGTTTTCTACCTCAGCCGTTATGTTTGTAGTTGCACGTCGGTGTGACTTTGAGGGCAAACGAAACGAGGACCACACACACACACACACGAAACCATCGTTGACTCAAAACGTCCCCGGCTTGTAATCGCGTGTGATCGTGCGGTGGACTACGTCGCTCCATCTGCCTTTTATTGAGTTATCTGACAGCCAGAGACATTTACATCTTCAGTTTAAAAAAAACAACAACAAAAAACGACTGTTGTTTGCAGGCTGGTAAAATACATAATGCACGAGCCCCTCCATTTTGGATGAAATGTCTCCGAGATATGATCACAGCGGTGGGTTTACTCGTGCGTGACAGACCTCCATCCATGCTGTCAGTCACTTTAATCAGTCGATCAATCCCTACTTATGGAGTAAAGCATAACTACTGCTTTAAAGATGTCTGTTTCCTTTTGTGTTACATTGTTTTGTATTAATTACTTGATGAAGTAAAGGAGGAGTTATGGATCCCAAAAAATTGCATTCAACCCTTTTTGTCTTTTGTGAGGCTTTAACGAGCAAAGGTGTGGTAGTAACAGATGCTTCTGTGGTTTATAACGATCCCTGAATGCATTTGTTGTCAGTTCAGTTCAGTCTGTGTTGTCCCTAATGAGAAATTTGTTGCTTTTCCTCAAGTCAAAATAAATACAATGGATCAGAAAACGGGACTACGTGAATACGATTAGTACAAGAGGAAACAATTTGTAAGAAGTTAAAAGACTAATTACGTGTGTTTTGTATACAGTCTGAGGTGTTACTCAGTTGTGAGGTCTGCATAGTGGCCTCATTATAGTCCTCCTATCTTTTATTTTAATATCTCTATCCACAGGGGTTCATGGTATTTCTGTGATACTCTCATTGCACCCATTTAAATATAGTGTTCTCGGATCAGAATACTTTTTCGCTGCAAGGATGTTTCTGTAGCGTTATTGTTATTATTATTACATACAGAATAAAAAACTTTATTTTCCTCCCCTGTAGCAACCAGAAGAAACTGTGTGGGACTTGGGGTCATTGCAGAGAAAGCTCCACCAACCTGTCTGCCTAGAAACCAACACAGAGCTAACAAGAGTGCTATTGACTGCTGAGAGAGAGAGAGAGAGAGAGCGAGAGAGAGAGAGCTTGTCCTCGTCCTCTCCGGCCATAAGGAGGGTGTTTGGTCACAGAGATCATTGTTTTGCAAAAGCTTCTCGTGGGAAAAAGTAGCCTTTGAAACGTCTATAATGGCTGATCTGTCATCACACTAGTGCTCAGGTGCACACACTCAGTCACCACCAGCCGTGGGCATTTGCTGCGCAGTTAAAAAACAGAGATCAAGAAGGAAAAAAACAATCCACCACTTTTTATTTTTTGTCTGGATTATTTTTTACCTGGAGCTTTATATTATTCTCTTTTTTTCCTGATTTGGTGGTTTACCTTGGAGAGATTAAAACAACCAAGCGCTGGAGGACTTATGGCTCCTGGTGAATTTGGGATTTACTGAGCTGTTCATCACAGGACGGACAGGCGGCTGCAGGGACTCGAGCGTCCATGTGCAGGAATGCAGATCCACGTACGGCGGCAGACCATACAGGTTTGTCTCAGAAGTTCATGTTACGAGAGAGAAAGAGAGCATGAGAGCTGGTGATCCATGCCAGGTGTTCACAACATATTAATATACTTGTCACAGATGTGCGTGTTTTCAGGTTAAACACAGTTTTCTGCCATCATAAAAAAAAAGAAAAAACTATGAAATGTCTCTTCATCAAAAGTATCTTCATCGGCATGCCTTTTTTTTTAAAACGGACCAATAGAGAGCGAGCGTTTCAACCATATGGAAACATGGCGTCCAGCTATCATCTGCAGACCGTCTCCACAGCAGATGCTTGTGAGAGCGGCTCGATCCATCTCCATACCGCCCCGTAGTGGTCTCCTGGTGGGACGTTGTGGTGGAAGAGGCTCGCTCACATCTTGAACACAGTGTCCCGGGGCTTGTACTGTTCACTCCTCCTCTTTTTTTCCTTTTAGCCCATTCTGCTGGAATAACTTGCATGATAATTTGCGAGGGGGGAAAAGAAAGTGCAGTATTTAGGCTTTTTTTCACTCCAAAGTCTGCCTTCCTGAAGTGTTTCTTTACTGGAAAAGAACATTATGTTAACTCCAGAGCCGGACAACAATCTGCCGCTTGCTCCTTTTTCTTCTTTCTTTCTTTCTTTTGGTGGCTCATTCGGCAAGGTAATTATTCTCCAGCATGAATTAATTATCATGACAAATTACTTTGGAATGAGGAACTTCCTCTTCACACTTCCTGCAGGAAGGGACATTAAGCGTGAGGAAGTTACCACCGGGGTCCGGATGTCCTGTGACTGCGTCTTGAGCACAATTGCACCTACGTTGCGTTTTCCACAATGCTGATAAAGTAACTTTGTATGTGGCACATACATCAGTGGGGGTTTAGGTTCAATCCGAGTACCCCACGTGGGGCTATCCTTTTTATCTTTTCTTTTCTTACTAAGAGTGAACTCAAAGAACTCACAAAATAGTGTGGAGGAACAGTGAGATATGCCTGCTGTGTGTAGAGTAACGGCTGTGATGGCTGCACAGGAAAGAGATAAGATGATTATATTGTTCCCCCACGTGCAGCAATCTTCATTTTCACTTTTCTTCTGAACATACAGGCCGGGTAATAGGTCGTGAGGCTGCGAGACGAGATGCAAATGACAGATAAGAGTGCACAGCAATGATTTTTGTGCATAATGTGTTTGCAAACTGCCTGTGGCTGAGCGGGACTAGACACCTAGTTATTGAAGTATGTAAATTGTAAATGCTTTTATCTCTCATGCATTTCCATTTGCACTTGTATGTCGCTTGAATTTCTAGTCGGAAGGAGGGAGCTCACAGGGTAGTAAGTTGTGTTCTTCCTCCGTGAGAGTGAACAGGACAATTGTTGGAGAATGAAGCAGACTGGTTGCGTTTGTTCAACTACGCTCAATCAGGGGACTTCTCTTCCTGTGTCAGAAGATGATGTTGATGTTCCTTCTGTTTGCCATGGCCATGTGTCGATGTCTAGATCCCATGTTTTACACATGTGTATTTGCGAAGCCGAGCGGATTGAAGTAACGCTCCTACGAATTGAGTCCAGTTGAAGTGGTTGAATTTCTGTGGCATAAACCTTTGTGATCAAGTCGACGTGTTATTGGTTGTTCAAGTCCTTTTGGATGAGCTGAACCAGTTGTCTGTATTCAAGGTAGAGAACCTTGAAAACCTGACTAATCAGAGGGGGGGCTTTGATCACTTTTCTTTTTTTTTTTTCTTATGACATTTTGTGTGAAATCACTAATTTAGACGACAGAAACTTGTAAAATGCGTCACTGATCCACTTGCTAACTGAATTTCTCACTTCATCTTTGCACCCTGCAGCGAGGCGTTTGAGCAGCTGAGCCTGTGAAGGCCCCGGAGGCGGCCATGTTTGAGTTCTCCCTCAGAGTGCCGGTGTTGACCCGTCTTCACCCGTCGCCTCACAGCACCTGGATGCCGACCTAACTCCTCGCTCCCCCCCCCACCTCTCTCTCTCTCTCTCTTCCCGCATCTCTTTCTTCCAGCGCTTGGCCGGGAGACAGGTAAACATGGCGCGTTTTGCAGGATCCATTTTTGTTTTGTTTAGAAGGTGTGCTTGACTACTTTTGGGCAAATATAATTTTTTTTAATAGATTTAGTTTTATAGATTTGTTTTGTTCAAGTTGTTTTTAGTTTTCGCTGTGAGAGGGGTGTGAGGCCGACCAGACTGTGCTACTCGATGTGATGCTGTGAATAATAACCTGCACATCTTCATTTCTTCTTCTTCTTCTTCTCAGTATGACACTGAGGGAATTAATGCTCCTCAAATTCCAATTCGTTAACTTAATGGTGCTTTGTTCAGCATCAGTCTGGGTTCTTCTACAATTTGCAATTGTAAATGAATAGTTCCAAATTTTTGGAAATGCATGTATTTGCTGTCTTGCTGAGAGTTAGATGAGAAGATTGACTCCACTCCTCGTTCCTGCAGGGGACATATATATATGGTTACAGTTAGCTTAGCTTAGCATAAAGACTGGAAACCATGGGAAACGGCTCACCTGGTTCTGTCCCAAAGATAACAACAATGTACCTTCCAGCACCTCTAAAGCTCACCGATCAACACGTGTTACTCTAGTTTGTTCAGTCCGTACAAAAATAACGTGGTTTTACACGGGGGTTGTGCAGACTATGTTTTGGGCCAGGGCATGTGTTCTGTCACCTTTAGACCGAGACAGGCTGGCTGTTTACCTTTTTGTTTCCACTTTTTTGTGCTACGCTAAGCTATGAAGTGGAATTCTCCTCGCCGGGATATTCCTCGAGTGTTCAAGAATTGACAGAACGGGTTATAGTACAATAATGATTATTTATTTAGCAATTACATACATGAAATGCATACCTAATACAAGGCCTTGGACTCCGCTCCCCTGTCTGTCTGCCCTTCACACGGTCAGCACGCCTCAGGATGAGTGAGCCCCGAACTCAGAGAGTAAAGGGTTCTTATCCTCTTTCTATCTGACTTCCTCTTTTATCTGACTCCAATGCTTTTCAAATATTCCCAGTGAAAAACACAACCCAGGTTCCCAGACAACTACCCTTGAAACACTGCTGCTTTCTCCTCAAGGCCGGATACAGGACGAGGGTGAACAGATAAGCCTGCACCTGCTGATAAATTTAATTAATAGTTGGAACAAGAACATAAGACTTGTGTGTGAGACTCATATTATGGTTTTCTTTTAAGTGTGCTGCTCATCTTCATTGGCTGTCTTAAACTTCATCTGACAGACAGGGAAGTAAGAGTTCTGCGGTTTCTCACACCTGAGACACACACACACACACACACACACACACACACACACACACACACACACACACACACACACACACACACATCCTTCAGCATGAAGCAAGCATTATCTTAAAAACAGAATATTCAGCCAATGCTATATAAATCATTAAACAGAGTATTCAGCCAATGCTATATAAATCATAAATTCTCTTCAGCTACTTGGCGGCTGGCTCTAGCTACACATTTAGCGTACAGACACAAGAGTGGTCCAGACCTACTCCTTAACAAGCAAGTGAATGTCTGACTATTCTCTTTTAATGTTTGGTTATTCAGATAGTATATATATTATGTTATCACAGTGGTCCGCTTGTGTTGAATGGATATCGGGAGAATAATAAAGCACACTAACACGGTTCTATTTCCTGTTTTTCTAGGTCCTTGATCCTTGTGTAAAATGTCCTATGCAACCCACAAGCTGCTCACCTGGAGCTTACCTCACCTCCTCCTCCTACCGCTGACCTACCTCTTGCTCCTGGCGTCTCCCACAGGTAAAGCAAACCATCACCCTGTACACAACCTGGCTAAACCACAGCTGTTGACGAAGAACAGCAAAAAGACAACTGCACTGTAAATCACACGCCTTTGATTACTCAGGGCTGGACTCCATCCTTCTTAGATTGAGTCGTATGATGCTCGGGTGTTGTTTACTGATCCAAAGCGGAGTGATATGGGACAGCTGGCACGCCCTGTGTGTGTGTGTGTGTGTGTGTGTGTGTGTGCGTGTGCCTTCTTTCTGATGCCACTCTGCTCAGTGGGTTACAATGTGAAGCAGACAATGGGGGCTCTGTGAGTGGACATTGTGTGTGCGTTGAGGGGTTGGGGGGATAACTAAATGGGCCTAAGGGTCCTTTCTCAAACAAACTATAGTGCTTTTGTGTGTGTGTTTGTTTTTTTGGAAGACCTTGTGTTACACTGATGACCCATAAAGTCAACCATTGTTGCCATGGTAGCAACAGTTAACGGATGCAGCACTGTCTGAGCCGGTCGGATGAGATGTGTTTTTCTTTTAAAACTGTTTGCGGCCTTGCCATCAGAAGGGCAGCATTTCTCTACCGACTGACTAACCTTGCACTCGGCTGGATCGTGTCTTTAAAAGATCTAGAATATTGTTGCTACTCGCAATGCAGGTATTATACTTTATAATTCTTTTAGATTTTCATGAATTCAAACACTTTTTTTCCGCACCATTTTAGTGTTGGCGTTTTTTCAGCATCTAGCCATTCAATGTCTTTACGTTCTGAATTACCGCTCTATGTAGTCTTTAGTGGCAGAGTCCGCCGTCCCTGCACAGGAGTTACATTGCTGGTGAGACACAGGTCTGGCTTTCACTGGGAGGCAGTCAAAGGAAACACAAGGTTAGCGCCGACAGCGATCGCTGGCCATTTTCTTTTTCAAGAAGGAGCAGCCACAGTGAGCGAGGTAACCAATGCCTCTTGCTGTCCCCTTCCTGTTGTGTGCTGCATTAATTCAGACCACATGATGGGAAGGAAACCTATTACTTAGTCTTTGATCATTGAGTGTGATTTTTGCTCTGCTGCACCGTAAACGGATGCAGCAGTCGCTCCTCCGCTGTAGTTTTGACAAAGCGCTCCTGAGGAATAGTTTGCTGTCCCCAGCGGTACCGCCAGAAAACACCACCAGGACCCAAATATTAAGGAATGTTTGCGAGATAAGAAATAACACGAGATTATGATTATAATCTCGTGTACGCAAGTGGACAAACTCTTTGATCTGCTTCCATTGTCAGCCATTCGGAACCGCCCGACAAAACAACAAAAACAAAACAGTGCGGAGTTCTTTCTCATTGCAACTGCAGTTTTCATAATGTGTGACTCTGCACTTTTCCTCCAACCTGGACGGTTATTCTGTGTCTGTTCGTTTCAGTAGCGGTGAAATATAACCCCCCTTGTTACTTTTACAGTCTGTGTGTTTATAGTCTGTGCTGTTTATTGTACCTCGGCTACACGGGGACTTTCTTGTGTTCTACAGTGGATGAATTGACGTGAGCTTTTTTGACACGGCAAAGGCTTGAATAAGAATCTAGTTTGAAGCGCCCGGAGCAATGCTCATGGAGAGTAACACCGGCTCGCCGCACTGCTGATACCAGCCTGATATGGTCTGGCTCATGGGGGGGTGGAGTTTCGTGCGTACTGCGCACTGTGCTCTGGGTTTTAATCGGTGTCTTGTTTTGTCAGGGAAAAGCCTCGCTTCCCCTCTCCGGCGCTGACTTGGCTGACTGCTCAATTTGCGTTTCTGCTTTTCTGAGAAAGCGTTCAGTCAAAAGTCCGGTCCGTGAAAAGTCTCACTGTGGGTCTCGCGTCGCACCGTTAGCCGGCGACAATGCCAAGAGCAGCCAACAATGCCCTGATTGATGTCTACAAGGGACATCTTGAAAAGGCCTGGGAAGCTTTTGATCGACCCACACCATAAACAAAACTCTTTCCCCAACTCTTCCAGGAAACCAGTCTGTTATCCTCCCCTTCATCCCTATTTCTGGACCAACTTCCGTCTTTTTCTTTTCACTGTGACCGTGCTGCAAAAAGGTCTCCCGCAAGTGACTTTTACGTTCCCCCCCCCCCCCCCCCTCAGCCCAGTACACACGATTGTTTTCTCCTTCCCTCGGTCTCCGTCCAGGTGTGTCCGCAAATCTCTGCCGGGTGACCGGCGGGGTGCTGGGGATCCACTGGAGCAGCGTCATCGGCCTGGGTTGGCACTCCCTGGCCAAAGGGAGCGGCGGGGCGACGTGCTGGGAGTCCTGCTGCCTGAATCCGAGCTGCAACGGCGTGTGGAGCCTCGGCGGGCAATGTGTGCTCCTCCGCTGCACGCGGAATACGGGTTGCCCCATCACCATCCTGCCCCAGCCCCACCAGGAGTCCCTCGGCCTCCTTCAGCTGCTCTCCAAGGTATGGAGAGCCCTTGTGTTGTGTGTTGTGTGTGTGTGTGGGTGGGTGGGTTGGATAGGTAATGTATCAAATATTTTCCCGTTACTATACTTTCAGAGTCCTATCATCCCAGCAAGACGTAGAAGGGCTCCTCACACACCTGATACAGGAAGCCACAAGCAGCAGGCGGGACAACAACCCAGCACGGTAACTACACAGAATATTGCTCTTTTTTTTGTTTTTACTTTGTGTTAATCTTGCTTTCCTGAAGCAGCTGCTGTTAATAAGTTTGCTGTCTGTGCCAGCACTATAGGAGAGTAGATGGTGGATTCAGGGAGAATACAAATACATAAACCTGAAAGTATGAAGAACTTGTCTCCTTGACGGTTCCACAAAAATTCTGCCTTTTTTTTTAAATCTTTGTCTTTCGGATCATTCAAACCTTCACTCTGCAACCGGTTCTGCAGGAAAAGCCCAAAGTGGAAACGGCTCGCCCGACTCCGACGGCACCCGGCGCCGTCGCGCTGCTGCAAACGTCCCAAAAGAACCAGAGCCAGTTGGCCAACGGGAGCGCGGCTGTAGCTCCGGCGGCGTCGCAGCAGAACTCGACGGCCACCGCCGCCGCGTCTTCCAATAGCAGCGACGCGAGCACGGCCACAACGGCTGCAACGGCCATCGTCACGACGCCAACACAGGCCGGTAAGGGCGCTGTCTGTGTCGCCTGTTTTCAGCTCGTTCGGTAATACGTCTTGTCTTCATTTATTAATTACGAGCTGCTAAATGATGTAGCGGCAGAACTGTGGGTTTTGCAGCCTTGTAGGGAGATTTTGCACGACTATCGGGTCCTTTCTTTACTAAAAGGACAAGGGTGTATTACCCTTGTCCTTGTTTTTAAATTGTGCATTTTTCTGTTACACAAAATTTGCAAAGGATCAGTTTACTGTTTTCCCTTTAGCGTATGTTCAATAACATTAAGACGCACTTTGCCCACACATTTATTTACGGCAGACCGCTTAGATGTTATTTTCCCAGATGAAAGCAACATGTGCTGCGAGGCGTGACGCCAAGTTGGTTCAGGCAACAGGAATGTGCTGAGGCATGCCGGGCTTCTTCCAACTGGAATAACTGGAATGATCCGTTTCTCCTTCCTGAAGGACAGCACAGCCATCAACCACAAATGGACAACAGCATTGCATGTCATTGTCAATTTTTTTAACAAGCAATGTTGTTACAAGGGCAAACAAGATGAGCTGGTCTGAAACAAAGGCCAGCTGCAGTCGTACAAACAGCAAGAGTTCACAGTTGGACTGAGGGAAAACTGATTTGTACACATTGTGATCAGTCTACTAGTCATGTGGAGGAGTACTCGGCCTGTGTGAACAGTTGCCATTACATCTCCTTTGGTTCTGGAGGGAGTTTTGTCAGGTCGGAGAAAATAACCCTGACGATGCAATAATCTGATACTATAATTGGCCGCTGATGGGAGTTTTCTTCTCACTTCCCCAGTCTTTGGTTTTCATAGTTAACTCTAGTTCTGTCTTTTTGTTTTAGTCTTTGGGGTATGACATGTGGTGGCTGTTGACAAGGATGGGAGGGTTTAGTGGATACAAACTGTGCAGCTTGAGCCACACTAGGGACTACAAGTCGGGGTATGTCGGCCTCTGCTGCGTCGTCAATCTTTTTCCTTTGCGTTGTTTTTAGTTTTCGTGATGCATCGCGGTAAAAGTGAATATGCCACGTACGGACATCCCCAAAACATCCCCCCTCACCTACCTACACCTCCCCAAGTACATGCATCTGTGAGACCGGCCGTGTTATCTGTTCCTCTCCCATTGAATACTCAGTTTGTGTCTGTCGCTTGTACGTTTGGCATCCATCCAATCCTGCTTCTTTCCCCACGACAGTGAGGGAGCTGGTGGTGTCGGCGGGGGAGAGCGTGGAGGTCACGTTGCCCCGCAACGAGGTCGAGCTCAACGCCTTCGTGGTCTCGACGCCCCCACCAGGTAAGAAAATATTCGATAAACTATTGAAGTTTGGAAACTTGTTATTTCAGCAGTTTTCTCCAGAAATTAGATTTTCTTAATATGTAGCAGAATTGTACTCCACATGGAGGTTGGTTTTTCTTCTGCTTTTGCAGAGTATAGATGATTCCAGAGTACCGTAATCAGAAAGCGTTCCAGTCTGGAGAAATGAATTTGACTTCGGTGCATTATAATTGCAGACCGAGGTTTAGTTCAGTAATGGAGCAATCAAGTACAACCTGCTTGACGGTTGTATTACTGAGACACCGTCAGTGCGTCACACTCGCCAGACTATTCCAAATCCAGACTGGAAAAAGGAAGATTACACCGTTGCCACGTCATCATTTTGTTAATCGCTTGATCCCTTCGACCTGCTCCGACGATCCCAAAAAAAATCTCTCATCTGGGAATGATGCAATAGTAATTAAATGCACAAGCAGTTGTTTTATGTTTTATTTATCGTTGCTGCTTCTTTACAGGGACAAACTATGAATTTGAGTGGCGTCTGATAACTCATCCCAAAGATTACAGTGGGGAGATGGAAGGGAAGCACAGCAAGATTCTGAAACTCAGCTTGGTACAGATCTCAACTTTCACATTTCATATTCATGTCCTGCTAAAAATATCATGCAGCTGGAGCTCTGTTGAATGTTTAAACGGGAGGTTTCAGTTGTGTGTTGAGGACACGGATCGTCTCAAAAAGATCACTTCCTCTTCTTGTTTGCTTGACTCTCTCTCTCTCTCTCTCTCTCTCTCTCTCGTTCTCTCTCGTTCTCTCTCTCTCTCTCCCTCCCAGCTGACTGTGGGCCTGTATGAGTTTGAGGTGATGGTGGACGGGGAAGGGGCTCACGGAGAAGGTTACGTCAATGTCACAGTCAAGCCAGGTGAGGTCGAACATTTCGAATATCGTGCATTAATGTGATGATCTCTCGAGATCTGGGCCACTTCCACATGCGCTCCTGAACCCGATACACAGCCGATCACCGGCCACACGACCACAGACCGGTCATGTGTGTCTGTCCACATGGACTTTAACTATGCGTGTTGGAGCCACGCTACACCCAACCACTCCCGTGTCTATTATCGGACCAATGAGCCCCCCGTGTGTGTCACGTTATTGGTTGCATGTGAGGCGCTTCGGGGCAGAAGTCCTTTCAGATATGAGTCACTTCAAACATGAATGTGGACAGTCGAGCAGAATGATTTGGGAAGTGGGGGGAAAAAATAGAATTTAGCTTTACGGCCCGTAATGTGATTGTTGCCTTTAAGTCAAATGAAGAAGATTAGTTTATAAAGCTGATGATTCTAAACACATTGGAATATTATAGTGGATAGGACCCTATCTATAAATGCAATCATTTTGTCATTAAATGTTTTCGTTTTTTCTTCAAATTTTCGTTTTATTTACTTATTTTTTCCTTATCTGAATCGAGGGTCGGAGGATAGAGCGTGTCCTATGCTGTACAGATTTTAAAGCCCCTTGAGGCAAATTTGTGATTAAAAAAAATAAATAATAATAATCACAATGGCATCAGGCAAACATGGGAAATGATAAAAGAAAAAAACTTTTCAAAAGCTATATTTAAAAAAAGGTAGAACTATTGAAATGTGACATGGTTCTTATTTTAACCAGTGCCTGCTTGTAGTTATCTGTACTGTGCTTCCTCTTGTGGACATATTCAGATTGACACTAACGCTGTCTAATAGTCCACATGCTAATTCTAATGAGATGAGCAATAATATGCGGTGTGGCTCCTCTGCTGCAGCAGGTCGTCAGACGAGCATGACTAATGTTTGATGGCAGTGTCTTCCCTAAGCGTCTGTCGGATGTAAACGATCGGGCATCAGTGCACCGGTCCGCCTCATTGTTGGTTAAATAAACAAGTTAATTCCTTGCGTTCCACCTGACAGAGCCGCGGGTAAACACGCCTCCCGTTGCTGTGGTTTCCCCAAAGTTCCTGGAGATCTCCCTGCCAACCAGCTCCACGGTCATCGACGGCAGCCGTGAGTGTCCCGCGCGGCGCACACAAATACGCCGGCATGTTTAACGCCGGCTTACAGGTAGACTGTGTTCCAACATTTAACACACAAGCCTCCTCCTCTTGTTGTCTCCTCCTCACAGAGAGCAAAGACGACGACAAGGTGGTGGCGTGGCACTGGGAAGAGGTCAAAGGTCCCCTGAGGGAGGACAAAGTCTCCACCGACACCCCCGTCCTCACCCTCACCAACCTGGTGCACGGGAACTACACGTTCATGTACGTGACGGCCTTGACTTTGTTTAGACTTTGCTAGCTGATAATATAAATCGTTATATTCTGTAGATATTCTTCATTTCATTATTCTTCTGTCTATTAGAGTTCAGGTTGTGCAAGGTCAGTTTAACAAATTATTTCTGTGAGAACAGTCCGGTTGTCTGTTCCTCAAGGTTCCACGCTCTGCACCACAACACTCACACCTGTTTATCAGTATGTTGACATTAGGGAAGCAGACTGGTCGTTGCACGTTCCAGCCCTGTGAGAATAGATGAGGACGCGATTCTCCTCCTCTTAGAAAGGTTAGAGCCAATAGAAATGTTAGATGTTCTTGACGGAAAACCGTGTATTAAAGAGCCGAACTTCCGGCTGTTCGGGGTGTTTTTTGGACGGTCAACCTGCGTGTTGACTGGACGACTCCCTGATATCAAGATTGCAGCGCTTGTTACTCTACTTGTGATCAAGGAAAATAAATTCAGAGAACGAGAGAAGTTGTTTGACTAAGTTCTTCCGGACGCTACACCAGGCATCCAACAATTAATGCGCATTAACATAGCTCAGTTTAGACTTTGCAAGCTCCAAAGGTTTCTCGCGTGTTTTTAGATTAACATGTCGCAGACATCCCACCCAAGAGCTTACGAAGATAAATAAGTCAATAATAATAAGAAATTGCTGTGAGGGTTTTTCATACCGGGCCTCTTTTCTCTCTATACATCTGTCATACGTATATCTTTAAAAGCAAAAGAACAGCCGGCTTAACGTTACTAAACCTTTACTTTAACCTGAGAAATGTCCTTTCTCAGTTTGACAGTGACGGACTCAGACGGAGCCACAAACTCGACCCAGGCCACCCTCTTGGTCAACAAAGCCAAGGACTACCGGCCTGTGGCAAATGCCGGCCCCAACCAGGTCAGGCATTTTGTGTTTTTTTTTTTTTTAACCTGAAAAAATTTAACCAAACCACCACCCTCCCGGTAACCAACTGCCGCTCTTTCCTCACTTCATCCAGGTCATCCAGTTGCCACGCAACTCCATCACTCTGTACGGCAACCAAAGCACCGACGACCACGACTCCCTGTCCTACGAGTGGTCCCTCAGCCCTGAGAGCAAAGACAAGGTGGTGGAGATGCAGGTGAGATACTAGAGTAGTGTGCATGTTCTTCACTCCCCAAGTTTTTGTTTTTCCTGGCTAAAAGAATTGAGGCTAACTGCCTCACCTTTTCGTGCTCTCCCTTTCTTTCTCAGGGCGTACGGAAGCCCATCTTGCAGCTGTCGGCCATGCAGGAGGGAGACTACACCTTCCAGCTGACGGTGACGGACTCCGCTGGACAGCAGGAGACCGCGCAGGTCACCGTCATCGTGCAGCCGGGTAAATGCCACCTCGGCACTTTAAAATAACGTGTCGTCGTTGAAACGTTGTTAGGAATCTTTGGTTATTCAGCCGCTGAGGGCATTAATTACAGTTCCTTACAACCGTGCCTCTTTTCTTACTTAATTGGACAGTCATTAACTCGTATTTTTTTAAGCCTATTTGCTCAGCTGTGTGCAGTTATCCACCATGCAAAGACAGACTAGAATTAAACTCCTTATCTCAGCATTCCTGCTCTGTGTTTGCCCGCTGTCTCTTCCACAGGTTATATATACAAATATACACAAAGTGTGAAGAGCATACTACGCAACAGTCCACAATGTAGCTTTATATGTGGCCTATAAAATGTGTGAAGCTGCTGCGGGGAAGTTCTGTTTGCTTTGGCTTTGGTCAACAGCGTTTTGCCCTGGTGAATAGAGGTGTACTTTGGTGCACGTGTGTGCGCATGTACGGTCGACCTGATAAGCACCTGGTGTGAACGGTAGACTGCCAACACACACTATTATGGCGCTCTTTTAGAGTTTGAACAGGAACTGTGAACTCGCATTCACCTGCAAGGTCAGGCGATGTCAACTGTTTGAGTAATGACATGTGAACGAAGCACGTTGACCTTTTATGACCGTCTTATTATTAATGTCTTTGTTTGTTTTTAGATGTGGTTCGTTATTAATTTTTTTTTTTTTTTTACAAAGGCGTATTAGAGCCAGGTATGAAGGTATTTGTCAAGGAACCGCATCGCTTCAATTTGCAAGGTTGAACCCCGCAGTACCCTGCAGTAACATGAGCCGCTAAATGTATGAATTGTATCAGTATTTATTTATCTTCATCAAAGTACACAAAAAGAGCATGAAAGAAAAATTGTATATGTATCTTTCAGGACCTATATATGGCCAGGGGCAATTTTACCATTAGAACATCACACTAAGAGTTTTTCTCACAAATCCTATGACTTTATAATATCAAAAAACATTTCAGGAATTTATCGTGAATTACTTTTCTTTCTTTTTTGCCACTGTTAATCTTGGAATATTAACCTCCTCTTTCGGCTCTGTAATTACTTGACCTCCTCGTTAATATTGGACCATATTTAAATGATTTGCACTATTGTCGCTTTGTTAGCTTGCATTGGTCATGAGAGGAAGTGCTTCATCTGGTTTCCATTAAAGCCTTTAAGGACAACCAGACACTACCGTATCCGTCACGTGTCATACGATGGAGGTGTGTTTTTACTTCCATCTCTCTCTCGGTCCTCCAGAAAACAATAAGCCGCCCGTAGCGGACGCAGGACCGGAGAAAGAGCTGACGCTGCCGGTCGATCGAACCACGCTGGACGGCAACAAGAGCAGCGATGACCAGAAGATCGCCGCCTACCACTGGGAACAAACCAAGTGAGTCGGACACACTTTGCAGTTTGCGTCGGCTGCAGACTCCGAGCTGACGCAATAACTGAAACCGAGTCCTTCCAATGCGCTATACGTATTAAAATGCACAAAAGAGACGGATTTCAAAACCGACTCGGCTGCAGTGTCATCAAGGTCTAGCCGTCCTTCTGCAGTGAATTCTCTTCCTCACTCTTCCTTTTTCCACTCCGGTCCGTCTGTCCCTCCGGTAGGGGTCCTGACGGTGTGAAGATTGAGAATGCAGACGGCGCCGTTGCCACGGTGACGGGTCTCGCGGTCGGCTCGTACGAGTTCACCCTGACCGTGACGGATGAGAGGAAGCTGCAGAGCAAAGACGCCGTGACGGTTATCGTCAGAGAAGGTCAGGGGATATAAATATACAGTTCAGACTGGTGACGATTAGAGATGTTGTTGTGAATTTATAATTAAGGAAGCGTTTTAAGTAGATCCATAGATTGTGTTTTAAAGTAGAAGTCATTGCCTTGTCTTCAAACTTCCTATTGTCTTATTGGTTTGTTAATTTTGGATCTCTTTTAGCGCAAGGCTAGTCTCCCAGATATAAATTCATAATAAAAATACTGTACGCACACACACTGATCCTACATACACATGATTACAAACACCTACACACACACAATCAGTGTGTTCATTCTCACACACAGTTACACACGCACAGCTGTAGTCGTCTATAATAGTCTCACTGATAATAATATGAAGCATGTTAACAGTCACAATGAGAACAGTCTGTATTATCCATGTCGTAATCCCATTAGGTCTCAATTCTTGCGTGATGTTTTTTTTCCCTGCCAGAACTGGACCAGCCGCCGGTGGCTCACGTTGCGTCGGCTCCACCCATCGCTCTGCCCGTCAGAACCGGCACTCTAGACGGATCTCACTCCACTGACGACAAAGGTGGCGTCAGCTACCTGTGGACCAGAGATGATAGCAGTCCTGCTGCGGGGGTGAGACTGGCCTCTGACCGAATATTACAAATGAGTATATAAAATGAGAAAAAAAAATCCACCTTCGAAGAACACATTGAAACACTTAAACCACAGGAACATTGTCACACTTCTTTGTCTCTTTGTTCCAATAGGAAGTACTGAACAACTCTGACCACCAGGCGGTGCTGTTTCTGGGAAACCTGGTGGCTGGGAAGTACAGCTTCACCCTGACTGTAACCGACAGCAAGGGACAGACCAGCACTGACAGCGGCACAGTGGAGGTCAAACCAGGTGAGGAGGGGAGAAAAGAAAAGATAACTGTTGTTCTATTACTCTTTCTATATTTTTGGGTTTGCTCTGTCCACTGCTGCATACTGACCATTTTCAAAGGGGGAAATTACAGCATTTCATCACGTCCCTCTTAGGAGGATTTGGAGTTTATTTTTGCACCAACTCTGTGCATGCACATGTTTTCCACACAGCGACCGACGTGAGAAGGTTGAGCAGGTCGGTGTGCGGCATACGGTGCACAGACGCAAACGCAGCCAGAAACTAATCCGTCACTTGGTGCTCTGGCCTCTCTCCCAGATTGCAGAATGTCTGACGGGTCCTGCAATCAGTCTCATGTGTTCCTCCTCATTACTATTTCTCTCTCTCTCCTGTGCTCTAATCTTCAATCACCTCTTTTTCTCTCTCTCTCTCTCTCTCTCTCTCTCTCTGTTTATCAGACGTATGGGAGCGTGACCTGGTGGAGTTGGTGCTGGAGGTCTCCGTGTCCCAGGTGTCCCACCGGCAGCGCGACATGCTGCTGCGCCAGGTGGGGGTCTTGCTGGGCGTGCTCGACAGCGACATCACCGTGCGAGAAATCAGTGCGTTTAATGAGCACAGGTGAGTAACCTAACTAACCTGGTAATGAAACGCACAAGCATATAAAACGCTGGAATGAGACTTATTAGTGGACGTCATTATGTAAGTAAGAAAGCAGGTTTTCCTTCCTCTCTCCTCAGTACTCGTCTGGTCTTCCTGGTGTCCGGCGGTCCGGGGCGCCCTCCTCTGTCCGGCCGCAGCGTTGCACTTAGCCTACGCAACAAACTGCGCAAACAGAAGAATGACTTTCTAATCTACAAGGCCAGACGAGTGGATACAGTCAGTGAGTACAACAGAGGAAAAGGAGTATTGAGAATGTACGTTGTCAGCAGAATGAAGTGATACTATTGGTGGACATGAATACAAAATTGCCTCATACAGTATATTAGTTTAAAAGCAGTTTAACACCGACTTTGCAGTAAGAATCAGATATTTGTCATTTCAGGTTGTATTTTTGCACTTTGAGCCAGACGCCACAGGCAGGTCAGAGGAACCTAGCTGCTTTGACCTCTTGACCTTTGTTACCTAAGATAATGGTCAGACAATGACTCAAAGGTCACATCTCTAAGATGTTTGAGCTGTCGCTGCAAGTTGCTTCTTTTCCCGCCCGACTCTTTTTCTCCTGAGTCTGTCGTGAAACTTGTTCACTGTTATCTTATTCAATGCAGCCGTTTATGTTCTATGATCAGTGTGTTGTACGCTAGTTGGTTCTCTCGGTTTGCTTTCTGTAAGATAATCCGCCACTCTCGGGATATTAAAGCTATCCTTCCTCTTCCTGTACGCTCCTCTTCCTCAGTCTGCCAGCTGAACTGCTCGAGTCACGGCGAGTGTGACTCGTTCACGCGGCGCTGTGTCTGCCAGCCTTTCTGGATGGAGAACTTTATCAGAGCTCAGCTTGGCGATGCAGAGAGCAACTGCGGTGAGATGAGAACAATCTTAATTGAATATTCTTCGCTAAGTGCATTACATTAAGAAACAATCAAATTCTCCAAAACACTGCGATTGAGCTCATAAGGCTTTAATTTCCTCATATAAATGACACATAATCGCAAATATTTTGTTTTCAGAGTGGAGCGTCCTCTACGTGACTATCGCATCCTTCATGATTGTGGTTGCTATAGCAACATTTGTCTGGGGGATGGTGTGTTGCTGCAACAGGTGAGCTAAATGTCCGAGGACGCGTACAGTCGATGCATCATTTCTGTTCTCTCTGGGCTGTATTTGACCCACTTCTTATAACTACTGATTGATACAAAAAAGCGCCATTATGATAGTGAACAACGTAAGAGCACAATAAGTCGCATGCTGTCACTACACAAATTATGCACAACGCAAGAAATAACTTCCTTCCTGGCAACACACAGGAAATGTTCTCAGACAGAGAGGTTAAAACCTAGAAAGACCTTTTAAACATTGTGTTCGCACGACTAGAAAGACCATATGGAATGTATGGAATAAGTTTTATTTATATATATATATATATATATATATATATATATATATATATATATATATATATATATATATATAAAATTAGCCATGTCACTCTCAGGACTGAGACGCGTGTTTTTGCTGTTGTTATTGTTTTTGGGTTGTTTGATATATTAAGATGCTTATTTATGTGTCTGTGTGATAAACATGGAGTTCATCATCATCATTATTTATGGGTCGGAGCTTGTAGGTCTTGACTTCTGCCTACTCCTTTTCGAACATGTACTCTTTATTCATTTAGAATTTACTGTTATTTTTATTGGTTATTCTTGATTTGTTACTTATTTGTTACATGTTAAAACTATATCTCTCTAATCTAATGATATCTGGTGGGCTTTTTTTCTTTTTTCTTCCCTGAAAGGCGTAAGAGCAAAGTGCGCAGGAGCAAAAGCAGGTATAAAATGCTAGAAGCTGATGAGCAAGACAGTCTGGAGCTACCACAGAGAGCTGGTAAGACTAACACACACACACACACACACACACACACACACACACACACGCACCATAGTTTTTTCTTTGTACCAGGCACTGCTGCAAATCACTGGTGAAATCTCAAAAATGTCAATTCAAGTTCACATAAATCTGATTAAATAGAATATTCTGCTCGCCCTCCTCTTCCTCCTCTTCCTCCTCCTCCTGCCAGCCCGCCTGAAGCCGGTGCCCGCTCCCACCTCCTCCGCCCTCATGCACTCTGACTCTGACCTGGACAGCGATGACGGGCAGGGCGGGGTCCCGTGGACGGAGCAGGAGCGCGGCCATCTCCTGCGGCCCCAGAACGGCTTCCTGAGGAACGGCCAGGGCCCGGTGAGGGGGAAGAAGCAAAGAGAGGAGCTGCTATAGCAAGAGCGGAGGGGCTCGCCTCGTACCCCTCGTCCAGCCGTCCCTTCCTCGCTCTTCCTGTTTCCCTTTCTGTTGTTCTTCAACACAGAAACCTCACACTCGTCGTCCACGAAGACGACGGGTGTGAGGTTTCTGGCGTGCGCTCCCTGGATTAAGGAAAGGGAGCGAGAGCAGCAACATGTCGTCCTGCTGTCACAGAAAACAAACAAAAACACCACTGTACTGACGTTTCCCTGCTCCCACACTGAGCCACTAAGGAAGGAAAAACAAGCTACCATTTCGGCTTTTTGAATGGCGTGAAAATATAACATAGACCCCTATTATTTAACACAGAGACGTATAGAATGTATTGTCACCCCTCTAACTGATGGCTTACAAAGTAACCTGTGTGATACCGGACTTGAAGAAAAAAATCTGCTTTGATGACACGAAAACCAGCCACTTGACACGCTCACACCTTGCCTCTTGTAGACACGCATGTACGCACACAAAGAGGTACTAATCACACTGGTCCACGTCAACTTGAAGCTACCAAACTGCCACGTAGAAGCCAATGGGTAACTGCACTGATTGTTTTAGTCAGTGGCCAACATGGCGACTCGTCGGAAGGAAAAAACGCAACCAAAACAAGAGCCAATGACGGCGACGGACCGTCCTACAAGTATAAAGAAGAAGGGAAAAAAATATGTGCATGAAGAGTGACAGATTGCAGTTCTGCTCCAACTTGCTACTGGAACGATCGCTTGCATGTCTGTACGGCGGGTGTATGTGTCAAAAGATGCTTCTTCAGAGCAGTTTGTATGCTTTTATTTCTGTTAACATACGGGATTGTTAACAATGTTGTCAGCGGGGGCAGAAGATTCTTTTAAGAAAACAAAAAACAGCGTGCTTTTATTCTGAAGGTTTCTCTGTGGATGAGGTCGCTGGGACAAAACACTGGAATACACACCGTCCTGACGGACGGAGAGAAGAACGAGACGTTCACAACACAACAAATGGATCTCACTCGCCTCAATCTTCATTAATGTAACGACTGCTTGAACCACGAAGACCACTTTTTTTTTGTATGTCTTTTTCTTTTTAAAACAACTTTCAGGCTGTGATTTAGATGTTGATGCACTTTGATTTCATGTCCGTCAGCTTTGGTCTTATTTTCTCTCTTGTTGGGAGAACTGTGACGGTTAAAGTTGGAAAGGCTCAGCCATTTAAAAAGAAAATACCCAATTTGAATGCATTCAAAATGTATAAAATATTTAATTTCCGTGACTTTAAAGATGAAAGGAAAGGCTATACTTGAACTGCATTCACGCTTTGCTCAAGTCCAGAGGCACCTCCAGTAATTGAAACATACCTGTCGGCTTAAATGAAAAGCTCAGCGTGTAAAAAGAAAAAAAAGTGGGGATTTAACTTTTTAATCCTGTGAGGTAATTTCGCAACCAATTATGAACCGTTTGGCTCCAATAGGATGAGCCCATTCGTCCTGTTTTTTTAATTTGGGGATTACAAAATTTCACAAAAACACCACAAGGAAATATGCACGATAATGTTGACATTAAAACGGGTATCGCTAAACTTTAATTAGTGAGATGTGCGTCCAAAATTACCGTTTTTAAAAACAAAACAAAATACTGATTTCCCACAAATAAACTAAGAGCAGCGGGTTAATCTGAGGAAGGCTGGAGGAACACAGAAGTGTGTCGGTGGTGACGGGTGTTTCTGCACTGGGTGAACACTTTAACCAAACGACTCTTCCATTCAAGTCCACGTGTTGAGTCACTTTATCTGTTGTTATTGTTCTGCTGAATGCTGAAAAGGGGAATGCTGTCGATTCACTTTAACTCGTGCTCCGTGTGGATTTTTAGCAATCTGTTTGATTTATGAGCAAAAACTGTCTTTTGTACTGTTGAGTCGTCTCATGCTGATGTCTGTTCTGCTGCACTAGTTTGGGTGCAGGCCGGGGCGGAGATATTCAACAACAACATCAACAACAACAACATCTGTCAGAGTTGCTGAATTATATCCGGCCGCTTTTTCGCCAATTTGTGTGAGGCGAACCAAAACCCATTAAATAACGTTGTATTCTTCTAATGTCTTTGCTCGGCATAGGAAATGACTTTTGGAGTAATTGCCAAGTTTTTTTACTCTCATTCGGAGGACAATTCTTAACCGATTTGAAAGGATTCAGCACCACGTACTGCTTTAGCCAAGTCCCTTTGAGGATTCATAGAAGTAGGAGAATTGACCTCCACTGTGAAGTTAGGCAGAGAAAAATGGGGAGCAACTGTTGAGTGAAGGGAGTTTAATTTAAGATGTTTGACTAAGCTTGTAATGAAGGATTACCCCTCCCTTCTTCCCGTCTCTGTGACCCAGACCTGATGCAACTGGATTATCTGTAATTTAAAATAAAATGTTTCAGTTTGGGCAGAACAAAAGGTCTCTTCCCCCACCTCATTTATTCTTATTTGTCATTCCTTTCCACTGCCAGCATGCACGGATGTGACAGAAAGATTTTCCTTTGAGTCTCATATGTTATGTGACTTTTTTTAGTCGTGTGACGTTTATTTGAAGTTGCAGTAGAAGCCTGACATGTGATAACGTACTGTATGTCGCTGAGATCATCATCTCAAAGCTCATTTTTCTTCCTCTATTGATGTGAACGATGACTCGTCAGCGGCCTCCTGTGTCACTGCGCCTCAATGTACGAGCACCAGCTTCATCGTTTCCTTCATCCGTCTTGCCCTGTGAGGGCCCTGCAGCGTACCGACTAATAACCTGCGAGCTGAGGCCGCCCATTGACCCTGATGTATATGTATGTAAGCCACCATCACATTCACACATCTCCTGTTTAGTTTGTTTTCTCAGAGATTGTTATAGAAGCCCGTAAACCTGGATGGTTTTCTATTAACACAACTTGCGAGATGATGGCCTTCATAACAATTGATGTTAGAAGAATGCCCCTTCAGTCACGTAATGTGTAACACTGCTAGTTGATTTATTTGAACGACAGAATTTTGATGAACGATTTATCGTAAAAGTCGTTTTTTTCAAAATGTGCAGATGTGCGGCTCTTCTCTGTTCCATATGCTTGGTAGTGATTTTCAGTTTCAGATAGTTTGCGAAAAGAAGAATTATGAAGATGTCAACTTGGGCTATGGGGGATTGTGATGGGCCCCATTATCTGACATTTTTACAAAAGAAATAACTTGATTGATAGACTTAATTGACAGTTTACTTGATTTTTATAATAGTAATAATTTAGTGCGGAATAAATACATTTTTGGCACGAAATGCGCCATTAATTGCACTTGCTTGAAGGTCTGCGCTGTTAAATGCATATGTTCTGTGTGTGTTTTTTAACATTACGTTCATGTACAAAAAAACTAACAGGTGCAGTGACTGAAACTACTTAGGACAGGGGTGTCAAACATACGGCCCGGATTGCAGAAAAAAAAGCTGAGCTGGGGTTTGAACCACTGATCCTAAGATTGAAAGATGGGCATGCTAACCATTGAGCCACAGCCACAATGATTTGTACCATTGACATTACTAAACATATTGCTCAACTGCGAGAATCTGGAGAGGAGAGCCAAGGCAGATAAACAGTGGGCTGATGTCTGAATTTTGGGTCTTTATGTTTATTGTAGAAATACCTTTTAAAATAGGGTTTATCATCCAAAAAGCTTCACCAATGATTTAAACAGAGAAATATTGTCATTATGTATGGGTTATTCTGCTGTGATTTTACTGGTCTGGCCCACTTGAGATCAAAATGGGCAGCATGTGGCCCCTTCACTAAAATGAGTTTGACACCCCTGACTTAGGACCTTAGACATAAACATCCTCACCCCAGGGGCCAGGACCGCCCAGCAGACGTGTGCAACCAAGATGCTCCCTCCAGTAATTATGCGAACAGCACGTGCCTGAAGATGGATATTCAGTATTTATGAGATAATGTTTTCTTTCTTTTTGAGGCACTTTTTTTTTTTAAAGGAAAATGAAGACCACAATGACACATATCTGCTTATCCTTCTGCCATAGCATGAGGAAGGAAAGCGGCTGTTTCTTCTTTTTCTCTCTCTTTCTAACATAGCTGCCCTCTGCCTCTCGCGCTCCTTATATGGGAAAGGAATTAGTTGCGCGAACAAGGGCGGAAACGCGGCGCGGTGACAGCTGGGTAAATTTACCGACATACAGGAAGAAGGAAAAAAAAAAGAGACGAAGCCCAGTCGTCTGCTCTACAAGCCCGAGAGCTCCCACGGTGACATAAACGACCAAATCACTGCTCGACCACTTTAGCAGGTAAGTGTCGTGCAGTTGTCGCGATGTGGGGTTTTATTGGCTTCGCTAAAGCGTGAAAAAATAAGCGAAAAGGACAAAACAGCGCTCGCCGACGCGTCATTCTCACCGCTGCAGTGAACCATTCAGAAATAATGTATTATAGTCGGTGTGATGCTAACACACCCTGCTAGCCGAGGCGGCTGCCCTGCTAGCCTTTACATAGTTAAATGTTTAAATATATGCGTGTCCGATACGCTAACTTCTTCTTTCTGTGTTAAGAGACGTCTGCATGCTGAAATGTGGAAACTTCTTCTTTTTTCCTGCAGACTTACAATAGCTGACACAGGGAGGTGTGTGTGGGGTGGAGTGGAGGGTGTGGGGGGATCCAGGAAATGCCGAAAGAAGACGGCAGACACTCCACAACAGGGAGGGTGAAATAACTAGGTTAATATAATCCATGTACATGTTTAACTCCGATTGTCTTCGTCGAATAAAAACCGTCACGTACGTCAACGGTTCGGCGTTCTCGTTGTCGCCGTTGGTGTTGTGACACATTGTGTGCGCCGCGCAGAATGGTTCCTCATCGATGAAGCAACGGTCTACAGCAAGATAGCGTTATTTAGGGGAAACGTGTGTTTACTCAAGCTGTCCGACTGTGTCCTCGGCCTCTCCTTCACGACAGAAGGCTTGACCTGTAGGTTGTGTTCGCGGTGTGTCGGCTAGGGGGTTACACTTGCCCGGGACACGGAATTCCGCACAACACCCACCCGGCTCTGCTGCGGCTAGCTAGCTAGCTAGCTTTAGCCGAGCTAGCGTCCAGGGCCGTCTGATTGGGGAAACCCAGTGATCTCATTAACATCAGCGGCTTTGAACATTATTTGTTGGCGCCCTGAGCCCAAAGTATGACTGTTTAGGGAAGGTTGGAGCTCACCAGCGTTGTTTTGGTCCTCTTTTCTGTGGATAAGTAGACGTTAACTGTGTGGTTTTGCTTTATACCATGCAAATGATCAGAGGAGGCTACACGCACTCATTCTTTATGCCTGGACGTCTGGCCCCCAGGCAGAGACACCCTCACACAGGCCTAACCTACTTCACTGCTTCGTTCAGAACATTTGTGCCATATGGCTACAAAAAGTAGGTCTATGAATACAGTTGACAGGGTTTTCACATGTTGGAGGAAGACCAGCAAGAGATATATTGCAGAATAAGTAAGTGCATGTATGCATATATACATACATGCATCTCCAGAGCTCGACATGTCTGAAAGGATGAATTCAAACTTTGTTTGGCCAGTTTTCAAAAGGCAAAAAGGTAGCACACGCCCTTCTGCAAAACAAACTTACAGAGCTGTACTTCGCTTATCTATTATTACTTCGTTAGCTTATGCACGTCTAACCCATTTTCTTAAGTTTCACTTTAAAAGGCTGCCTTACTTTTGCACGCCTCCTCTGAAGTTGCAGTGAAGCCCCAGTTTTGCTTTTTTTTTTTTTAATAGTGCTTGAATCTAAGGAAAATGTTATGAAAGGCATGATTCCCTCCAGTCATTGCTACATCGGCCCTCCCGTCTCTGGACAGTTGTTGCTACTTTCTTGACTGTCTAGTTTCCTCGAAGGTCAGCACTTTGCTTGAACATGTGCAGTCAGAGCACTTTTGAACTGGTTTTCCACCTGTTAAACTGAACTGGGTAAAGTCTGTTAGTGTCATTATAAACAGTTTGTCATATGCAGTACATCTTTTGTCCATTTTATGTGCTTGTTTTTTACTCTCACAGAGCCTACACCTTTAGGGGCCACTCCCTTCCTGTACTGCTCGTGAGTCATATCTCAGCTGAGACCAGGAAATATAACTGATACCTGCAGCTATACCGTTTATGCTGTAGTGGCCCTGAACATTTAGGTCAAGGGTAGTAATGTTATGCTAAGATCTAGTTTTAGCTCCACTCCTTGTGGAGAAGTTAATAGACAGCATTGTCTGAAATGAATGCGGCAGAAAAAGAGTAGTACTTTGACTCATCTGCTTAGAGTAGTGCTTTGCTACATCATGATTTTGTCTCGTGTTTTTTAAATGGCATGGTATCGCTGCCTCTCCTGCACTCGCTCCAGTCAACATTTTGGTGTATTCTAAGATAATGCCGTTCAAACGCTGTTGATATGCTAACGGCTTTATGGCTGACTTGATCTGTAACCTGCTTCAACCAGTGAGCTTTAGGGCCCCATTACACTGCTCACAGCAACGTGATTAATATTGGCATCAGTACAACATCATTTTAATACCTGAGACTTGCTAATCCATACTTTTTGTTTGTTTATAACTTATCCAGAAAGAGACTTTCCAGAAACTTTCCCTAACACACAATTAAATAGATTTAAATTCACATCCGAAGACATCTGATCCACAAAAAGCCTGATGATGGTTTTTAGTGTAAAAAAAAATTCCATAACCTTATTTGGGAAGGAAACAGTTTTTTTTTTTTTTTTTCTACAAAAAACATTTTGTCAAATGTTCAATATTGTCTAAACAAAAGAAGCAACTAAATATATGATCAAGTAAAATTGGCATTTTTCTGATTTTTATAGCAGGAACTGATAAGAGTCGAACTTTATGAACTTGAGCAGACATTTTGCTGCCAAAGATATTGACATTATACCCAACCCTACCTTTTTTTTTTTTATGTATCCAAATAAATTGGCAAGTAATTTCTGTAACTACAACGCCTTTCCCTCTTGTATTACAACCAGGAAAGAGTGATATCTAAAGCGTTAGTTCAGTCCCTCTGTAGAGAAAGTGACATTGTAGCGGCAGGTTTACCTTGCGTCTCATTATTAAGAGTGGTCTGTGCATCCATTCACCGTCAGCCAGGTGTAAGTACCTGAGGCTGGAGGCACTCAGTCACACAGGTGGAGGCAGCGTCGGGTTTCAGCGGTGTTGTGTAATGTTAGCTTTTCTCATTTGGTGTATGTGTAGGATTATGCTTGGATTGACGTTGGTTAATCATGTACTCAAAGGGGTGATCAGATTGCATGTTGGCACACATTCCCACTGTTTGGTTTATCACAATGGTTGTGGTCGTTCTGCAAGTGCCTCCTTAGTTTGGACTTCAGCAACTAGCTCTTTTTTTTTTATGATAATGTTGTGAAGCATCTGCAAATGCCTTCGTTGGATAACAGGCCAGGACTGCACTCTGCAGTGACTTGTAATGATCTACATACCTCAGCAAGTCCTGACCTGCTTGCCAACACACCCTTTCACCCTAAAATTATTTTTGTCGTTACTCAACCACTCTAAAGGTGGACTGTGACTTTTTCTGGCATTTTTAGCCCAAGGGTTCCGTGAACGGGTTCATGGCGTACACCGTCTGCAAAATGGCAAATGCACATGTTTTGTAGATCTTATTAAATAAAATACCTTCGCTGTCAGTTTCCAAAATTGAGGGTTCAAGATGATTAACAGGATAGAAAAGCAGACACAATTCTGCCACTTAAAACTATTTTTGTAGCATATATTCAATGATTTGACCTTTTCAGACCTCTCTTTAAAAAGAAGTCTGAAGATATCTGGTCAAAAGCTGTGAGACCGATGCAGCTGCAACAATTAGTCGAGCAAGCAATGACGTTGTTTTGTTACTGGAGAAAACAATCTCACTCTGCCATCAGTGGACATGTCTAACAGTGCGACGTAATGCCACTGTTTAGGAGTGACGACCCGATGCTTCACAATGTTTCTCTCCAAAGATGTCAGCTTTTATCTGGAACAGCCTGGCGCCGCGTTGCAGGTAGTTTTACACGTAGCCTCGTAGGACTAAATCAACCAAAGGAAAAGCCAGGAGCCGGTGCACAGCTGGCTGTTATCCTACCGAAGTAGCTCATTGTTAATTGTAGTATTTGCCTTTTTACCTTTTTGTCCCAGGAGTAATTCAGTCCCCAATTAGAGGACTACTAGGAGAGAAAGTACCACTATGTCTTGATGATTTAAAAATAAACACTGGGACAAATACAAAAAGCAGCTTGCCGGTAACGATGCTGCTATTGCAAAAAGATAAATGGGATTGAATGACCTCTAGCTGCTTTATGGTGTGACCATGAACCAGTAAACCTTCTAGCGCCTGCTTCGTTACTCAAATGACCCCCCTCTCTTTTTTTAAGTTCAACACACATGATATAAAATGTGTTTTGAACTTATTCACTGGGAGCCTTGATCAATATATAGATGCAGTCTGTTTCTGAACTCTCCTGTTGCACTACTGGCAGGTTGCCCTCACTCCGGGGAACTATAATCAGTTCATCAATACCTGGGCCGCCTAACGCTGTCTTTCTTCCCATGGAGCCAACAGGAAAACTATTTTTGGTTCGGTAACAATCTGCCAGTGAGCCTGGTTAAGGCAAGCCGCTGACGTACGGGCTGAGACGTCTACCGAAGACGGAGTAGTTCTTTTACTATCCCAATACATATTTGAACTTAAGAATATTTATTTCCCGACCTCCTTCACAGGTATGGCTGACTTGGCAGGTCTGGTGCAGCGGCTGGAGGTGGCGGTGAGTCGCCTGGAGTCCATGTCAGGACCTGGAGGCAGCAGTGGAGATTCTGCTGGGGGAGGAGGTAAATGATCAACTATCATTGTTGTATGATTTCTTCCACTTGTCATGAAGACGATGGCTGCTGAACGCGTCTGAGATGTGATGGTGCGTTAGTCCGATAAATCAAATACATGTAGAGACCAAAGCTGAGCCTAAAAGGAGCTTGAAGGCTTTTTTTTCCTTCCAGTTTATATCATCAGATAAACTTGTTCATTCAACTCTCACATAAGTGCAGCCTCAGCAAACTTCTTTTAATTTTAACCCGTTTTAAATTGTCTTTTACAGTTTTGTGGTCTTTCAAATTTTTGTATGCCTCTTTTCTTTTCTGTAGCTGTATCGGTGTTCGTGGAGGCCTTTGACGAGATTGTCAACGGCCCCGTGGCTCAGTACGTCTCCCTCAGCCAGAAGATCGGGGGCGATGTCAAGACTCATGTAAGTGGCAGTTTAAAAGTGACCGTTAGGCCCGAACATGCTTGCTGGGTGATCCTCTCATTGGCAGCTCTAACCCACGTGTTCACAGCTGCCATTAGAATACGGTTGATGGCAGGCGTAATATCCTACATATTGGTCAATTTGTTTACTTTCATAAATACACCAGGCTATTGTCCACCGGCAGGACCGCCCTACTGCCAACACGTTGAGCTGGGGATGCGGGCCGCTGTGTATATAATGGGCAGAACACAGGAACAACACATCTACTCACTATGAAGCTATACAACTATATACTAAGCTTTTTTTGTCTAGTTTTACTGTGAAATGTCAGAATGAGTCTGAGTGATCTGATCTCGATGGGCGCGTGAACATCTGTACTTGGAGCTCTGACACGGCTGTCAGTCTGAGTTTTTACATATTTACTTCAAATACATTTGTAAATTTCCCCGCTGCGGGACTATAATAAAGGTTTATTTTATATGATCAGATCACTGCTGACGATTTCCCCAAAGAATAGGATTACACAATTTAACGGGACTCTAATCTTGAACGCCGTTTGAATGTCCGTCATTCGTTTGTCTTGCTTACTTTGTAATTGTTGATTTAAAAAAAAAAAAAAAAGGTCATAAGCATGCAAAGACCCCAGGATGACCGTCTGTTCTCAATTTGACTTCTGACATTATGAACCTCTCTTCTCTTCCAGGCAGACATGATGAAGCAGGCGGTCTCCAGTCAGAGACAGCTCCTCGTAACCGCCTCGTCCTCCCAGAAGCCCTCTGATGTGAGTTAAACACACTCTGTAATTGCTCGGTCGTTTTAATTGTCGTTGTTAACTAAACGGCATTGATTAATCAATTTGAATAATTCACTATGCTCGTCTCTTAGCCTGCAGCCCCTTCACTCGTTTCTGTCATGGTGTTGTTTCTCCTTGTTTCCTGCAAGAAACCTCAATGGTCGTAGTCACGGAAGAGTTTGATTGATCTCAGTCTTTCTTAGATAGTATTAAACTCGACAGAGGTGATTTTGCTCTTCTTTGTAAAGGCCAAAACTTTCTTTTCGCTGCCTGCCTGCGCCTTTTTGATTTTGGCAGTTGAGCTGCTTTCTTCTGTAGAGCAAAAATAGGGTTAGAACCCGCAATTGTGGCTATTTTCACATTTAAAATTCTGCCGACTTACTGTTGACTATTCCAGCTAGATTTATGCAAAGGGTTAACGGGAGCCCTGCCAGAGATGTGTGGACTTGTTCCTCTGGCACCCCTGCAACACTAGATGGATGTTTTGTACGCGACCAGGTGGCATCGCACTTAAATGATGATCTCTGCGGTAATGCAGTCTTTAATCTACAGTTGTATCGGCGCAGTAGAAGCACAGGTCTATTGTTGAGAATAATTCTTTACTTTTTAGGATTATATCCGAGACAAATGTAATTGTTTTTCCATCTCTGAGTAACAGCACTAAGTTAAGACTCATTTAATAAAAAGAAGAAGAAAAATAATCGAATATATGTCTTTTACTAGGTTCTACGAGACTAGAAACATAACTGTCAAGTGATGCAGTGTAAGTGGTACAGTATTGTAGATAGACGTGAGTCATCAACCGTACTTCCAAATGAATCACAACTATTTGTATTCATGTGATACTTATTTCATTGAACAGAAGTGAGTTGTATTATTTATTAGACTTCATTCCTAACCAGATGTCATGCCCTGCTTAAGTAACCTTAAGTCGAAGGAGGAACAGTAGTTTCATTCTTCTCAGAAGGCAGAATGATTGTGTGGATCAATGCTCGATATGCGTTTTCTGAGAAGTAGAATACTTGGCCTTCAATCTCAGAAACCTGTTGGGTAAAATAAAAGCAACCCAAAGTCGACCAATCAGTTCTTTTTGTATTGGAGCATTTCATTTGTCAGCAGTTAATGAACACAAAAGCTCACCCGACTGAAAGAAAACTCTCCTGAATCTCTAAAAAGATAGAACATGCATACATAAGTACGAGTTATCATTTTAACCGTGAACCTTTTTGTGTCGTCTCTCCCATTCAGGCCGGTTTGACGGCTCTCCTGCAGCCGGTGTCCAAAGCCATCCAGCAGGTGCAGGCGTTCCGCGAGCAGCACCGCACCTCGCCACAGTTCAACCACCTCTCGGCCGTGTCCGAGAGCGTGCCGGCCCTCGGATGGGTCGCCATGGTGAGACTGGGGATGGTAGTGGTTAACGGGCAGGAAGGGAAGCTTTTTTTTTGGTGTTTTGTTTGTGTTACAGAGAGTGTGGGCGGTTGGGCGGAGAAATTAGTGTATAATGGTCGGAAACAAGTCGCCCTTTGATTCTGTCATCACTGTCTGCTGAGCGACAGTTTCTTGGCTGAAACGTGCCGAAACAGAGCTTCACTGTTACAGTTGAGATGTTTAACTCTCTGTTGTTCTTGATTCTTGTGAATAATACATCAGGTTTTCAAATACACATAATTGATGCATTCATTGAAGTTGAGAAGATAAATACCACTCTTGTTTGTATGCTGAACATGAAACTCGAACCAGCAGCTGGTTAGCTTAGCTTAGCATAATGACTGTATACAGAGGGAAACGGCTAGCCTGACTCTGTCCATTGGGAACAGAAGCTCCCTACCAGCAACTGTAGTTCACATACTACATCTTGTATGTATAATTCAGACGCAGAACAAAGCATAAAAGAAACTCTTGTTACTTTCACAGAGCCAAGCTTGTTGTTTCCCCTCTGCTTTCAGTCTTTATGCTAAGCCAACAGGCCTTTTGCTGTAGCTTCACGTTTAGCGTGCAGACTTCTGTACTTGTTCCAATTCTTTTCAAAACTTCTTCAAGAACGAAAATTAGCATATTTGTTGCATATTGTTTTTTATTTGTAAGCTTTACTTTGGGGATGCTTTCTTCTCCCTTCTTCCAGTCTTCATTCAAAGATTATCATCTCACACTCACAATTATATTTCCCAAACATTTAATTAAATCTCAGTTTAGACATGGATGCATTTGTGTTTACCTTTCTTTGTTTTGTGTCCCAGGCTCCTAAACCATGCCCCTATGTCAAAGAGATGCAGGATGCTGCCATGTTCTACACCAACCGTGTGCTCAAGGATTTCAAGGAAAAGTAATTAAAGCTATATTACGGCCACGCGTTCATTTTAAATGGCCTCCTTCTGCCATTTCTTGTATATATATTTTTTTTTTAAATATTTTAAAACTAAAATAGTCAGATTAACTTCCATATGCCAGGCCCTTTTTCTTTATTTTTTTAGCTCAGTTCTACAGTGTCAGCGCTGTGTTTTGAGTTAGAACGTGGACGTTAATGAGACTAAAATCATCTAGTTTATGCTGAGCGGTGACGCAAACGTTTTTTATTCAAATGTGTCAGTGAGCTCTCTGCGAAGTCGAATGCTGAATGAAAGTACAAGGATCAAAAGTTTAGACCGTGTGAGATCTGGACTTGGTGGTTCATGTGGGTTACAAAATGTTCTATTTCACGTAGTTAATCTCTAGTTTTGTTTGTCTGGAGGTTCTCATGCATTGTTTTCCTGTGGGACAGAGGACGTGAAAAGGAACAAGAGAATTGCTTGAGGAGGAAAAAGAGACCAAATAAAATGGTGAAATTTTGAATCGTCCGTTTCCGTCTCTTCTTCACAGGGACAAGACACATTTGGACTGGGTGAAGGCCTACGTCTCCATCTGGACTGAGCTGCAAAACTACATCAAAAAGCACCACACCACCGGGCTGACCTGGAGCAAGAGCGTGAGTCTCCTAAGATAAATGCTCTTAAGAGACAACGTTAAAAGAAGGTTTAAACAATGAGACCATATTCATCAAGCCACTTACTCCCACTGACAGTGAAGTGTAAGAGCAACCTTTTTAAACAGCTGTAAGGTGCTCGGATGATTATCACACGTGTTCTTGGCCAGGAGAGCCAGTTGACCCTTTTTTTTAAAGTCCCGCCCCTCTTTGCTCTGTGCTCCAGTAAGAGTTGAGCACCTCGGTCAACTTTCCTCTTTCCTGTTATACTTGGCTGTGTTACGTCTGTTCAACTGTAACGTTCCCACGGAAGTCGCATCCAGTATCTACTCGTAACCAACTACGAGTATTTTTAAGCCGTATAACCATTAGTATTTATTCTTATGTTTCCGAGGGGAACAAGTGAAGAATCTTTACTGATTTCCGTGATATCGGTTATGATTTCTTTCAATTGCTACTTGTCAGTTGAATCTATGCTGTCGTTGGACGGCCTCAGTTGCCGCTGTCCTGACGCTCTGTCCTCCTCAGGGTCCCGTAGCTTCAGCCTCTGCAGCTCCCCCCACGGCTCCTGGTGGATGTCCTCCCCCACCTCCCCCTGGACCTCCTCCTCCTCCCATGGACTTGAGCACATCGTCTGGCGGCGGTGGCGCCGATGAGAGCCGCAACGCTTTGTTCGCCTCCATCAACAAGGGAATGAACGTCACCAGTGGTAGGTGACGCGCATCAAAGGTGTTAAGTAATTTAAGTCTAGTGTGGAGTTGGAGGTAATCCATTTCCTTTTGCGTTTTTGTGACTTATAAATCAAATTGAACTGAAATGGATTTACTTGCTCTTCACGACTATGCAGCTCAGAAACCAAATATTACTGACCAGATCATAACTGAGGATTTAAAGATGTGTCATACTGGAGGACTTGCTTCCCTTAGTTCCCTTCTTTTCTTGACCTGTTCAGGCCTGAAGCATGTGAGCGACGACCAGAAGACCCACAAGAATCCTACACTGAGGACGTCCGCTCCCGTACGTAGCGGACCAAAACCTTTCGCCTCCCCCACTCCCCGACCTGCTGCGTCGGCCGTGACGAAACTGCCCCCCGTGTTTGAGCTGGACGGAAAGAAATGGAAAGTGGTAAGTGGTTCACTCTCGCCTAGAAGGAATGGATTGATTTGTTTATGCAGCAGGCTGTCAGACCACCAGAGTTACCTTTCAATTGTTTTTTAATAGCTAGCCTTTTGTAGTAACTTGATCTCTTTTTGGTTTTTTTCCGCCGTCTGCAGGAGAACCAAGAGGATGCGCAGAACCTGGTGATCGAAAACACTGAGCTGAAACAAGTGGTTTATGCTTACAAGTGTAACAAGAGCACCCTTCATGTCAAGAACAAAATCAACTCCATCACTATTGGTAAGAACAAAACCGTGTGTTGGATGTTTGGAGGTGCTTAACCTCACCGGTCCGACTCTTCTGAGGTTTTAGATCAATTAATCGGCATAGAAATCCTAGAGAGACTTAACTTGACTGTAATCGGTAAACTAATTCAAGGATAGTTGTCTGTACATCCAGTGGTACATTGCAAACATGGCTGATCCTGCATACAAAGCATAAAACCTGACGTGTAGCCTGCAGCATATATTCCAAATACCCAAATGGAAATAATAATAATGGTGATAAAATCCAGTGGTTCTTTTATTCCTGTAACACTGACATCTCTCATAAGAGATATTTGTACTGTGTTGGAAATGTGTAAATTTTTTACAAACAAGTGCAGCTGATTTGGATTATAAAATATATAATATTTATATTTTGTCTAATTCAGAATATCTTTTTTATAAATACTTTAATCTGCGGGTAAAGTAATTGTTTGAATATGAATAATACAATTACATTTCTCAATATTGTTTAATTATTAAAGATATGAACAGTATAATAATTTTTAAAAACAAAGGCGTAACCAATTGCACATCTTTTGAATGGCTTTGTCTCTTCAGAAGCATTTGTCAACCTGCTCATTTAGCTTGAAAATGAGAATGTCCCAAAATAGTCAAATGAAGGTCACAGTGGTAGAACGGGTCATATTTCTTTGCCCAGTTATGACGTGTGGATGTCTGACCTCTAAATACGAGTTTGTTTCTCTCCATCAGACAACTGTAAGAAACTGGGCCTGGTGTTTGACGACGTCGTCGGCATCGTAGAGATAATCAACTGCAGGGATGTCAAGATCCAGGTGCGTTGCAGTGTTAATACCAAAGTGCTGTGTTCTGTTTTTTTTTTGCTAAACACTGATGCAGTCTCATCATGAGCGCCCCGCTCTGCGTTCATGTAGTAGTGCACTGCAGCTTCTCTTACAGCAGCTCCTGCGTGACTCTTTGTGTCCAGGTCCTGGGTAAGGTCCCCACCATCTCCATCAACAAGACCGACGGCTGCCACGTCTACCTGAGCAAAGACTCAGTGAGCTGCGAGATCGTCAGCGCCAAGAGCTCAGAGATGAACGTCCTGGTGCCCGACCAAGACGGAGAGTTTGTGAGTATCCTTTCAGGAGGGAAATTGGACAAATGATTGAAACGATTTTTGGATCTTTGTTTGAAAAATGTACAGTCTATCCAGCCGTATCCTTGATGTAGCATATAAACCGTGGATTTCAACGTGCCTTCTCTCCCATCTCTTTAGACGGAGCTCCCCGTTCCTGAGCAGTTCAAGACCGTCTGGGACGGCAAGAAGCTCGTTACCACGTCAACTGAGAATGCCGGATAGACGTGGGCGGCATGTGAAATGCCACCCGTCCTCGATACCATCCCCACACCCTTCTTTGCAAACGCCTTTCCTCGACTGATCGACCGCCCCCCCACCAGCTCACTTTTACACTGTAGACTTGAGATTTGAACCTCATGCGTTATACCTCCCTCCATTCCTTTTTTATCAGCCAATCACAGCTTAAGTTGTCCCCTTCCATCAGCCAATGAGAGGACTGCTCACTTTTATCTGGAGCTAAATCCTCCAGCCAATCAGCAGGGAGCGGCTTGGCATTCAAATAGTTTTTTCTCCTGTGAGCCAGAGAGCACTTTTAAAAGAAAAACATTCATGAGTTTCGCCAATAGCTGGGATGCTCTGTACGATGTTTCGTATCTATCTGGATGATGCTAAGCTAAATTTAACACGTAGAATAGCTAACATGAGAACCGGCATATTAATTCCTCTGCAAGCCAATCAGGCTCTACTATCGGGATGCTTCGGGCTATCGTTTCTCCTCTTCCTGGTCAGGGGGCGCTGGTAGGTTTCTGTTCCACTAAATGTGATCTACTGGTGAAGCACTTGTCAAACAAAGAGGATAATGGCATCCATATCACCTCCGCTGATGTTGAATATAATAATATTAACATTCATAGTGGATAATAATATGAAAAAAAAATGAATGCATAAAAGACAGCACTCTGAGCACATAAATAGGAGTAAAAACAAGCTGTGTGCACATCATGAAACTCCATCTGGAGGACGTTGGAACAGTTAGAATAGCAGGAAGCTGATCATTCCATGTGCTTTTCCTTTAACCCGCACATAGGACATTCCCGAGTATTAAAAAAAACATTCCATATAAAGGAGGCATGTAAGAAAATGTTTGCAATAAAGAGATGTTGATACAACATGGGAGAGACTGAAGGCCAGAATCACGGTTAAAAGCTTCACCTCGGTCTCTAGATTGGATAAATCTGCTAAAATCATCTATAGACATTAACAATGACTGAAGAGTCTTAAAATATTAGCCGTCGACGTCTCTCCACTCGCTCATTGCTCATGTCGACTCTGGTTATCTTCAGCTCTTGAAGTTCTCTGCAGAATTTTCTTTTGTTTCTTTTTACCTCCAAAAATCAGAATTATGCTCATTAGTACTGGAGACATCATTAAATAATGTTGCAATAAAAAGTGTGTTTGTCTTTATTGGATTAAAATGTAATATGTACAGAGGCAATTAAATGATTAACATTAGAACAAAAGAATTTATTAAAGTCTCAATTCGACATGTCTGACAGCGACCTCATCAGGACCCGTACAGTAGAATACAAGTTAGCAATGCAGTGAGACAAATTGGCTGCTAAAGTTACATCACAAAACAACAACATGCTACAAGTGATCAGTGCAAAAGGAATGAATCATGTGCTCTCTGCAGCCCTGCTCAGGTTCTTGAGCGTTTTTATTCTTGACGGCATTATGTTGCTCGTGAAGCCGACTAGTAGTTTAAGTCTATTATATTTACTGAGTGTTAGTGCAAATAAGGCAGCAGGTTTGCGTTGAACCACTCTCTGGTGAACTGCAGGTGGTCTCCTTCGCTTGACAGAAACACCAGCTTTCCGGCTCCGTCCATCTTTGCCAGGCCCAGGCGGTCCTGCGGGTGGAGACGTTCAGGTTAAGTCCTCAGAAACAGTATGAAGGCGGAGCTACTGTGATGTATATGCATTGATGCATTAATGTATACATCTATTACTCTAATGAGTAGTGCTGCTTTTGATACTTAAAGTATTTTTTTGACCTGTATTAGAGCACTTTTCCACTGTAGTATTGCTACTTTGACATAAGTGAAAGATTTGAGTCGTACTTCCTCACACTGTCAGCTGCATTCATTTCCTCATGAGCCAATAACCACCGTTACCTCTTTGTAGAGCGCGCTCTCCTGGAGCGTTTCAGTCTCTTTGGCCTGGCCGCTTTTCAGGAAGCCGAACCACTGCAGCAAAAAAATAAACGACGAGGCGGTTTGTGATTCAGCTTTCTTGTATTCAGTGACACGGTCCTATTAAGTAGATCATGTAGTGTGTGTGTGTGTGTGTTCGGTACCTCTGTATCGACGGGATCCACGACCGAGTCCTGCAGGAACTTGACCATGACGAACTTTTCCAGCAGCTGAAGATTCTTCCTGTAAGTCTCATTTACGACCTTTAATAAAAATTTAAAAAAGTTAAATATTACTTTTTTTCTAATTAGAAAACCTGATTATGGCCCTCTAGATTCAGATATACCCCAAATACAAAGTATGAACCTGAAAATGTGCACGTTATGTCCCCTTGACTTCTTCAAGACATGCTTTGTAAGTAGACTGTCAACATTATTTAATTCCACACCACAGGATGCCCAATCTATCTAATGTGTTATGAGCTACTTCTCTCCCAAATAGTGCTGCTATACTTCTTTTTTGGGGGATTCACTGATCACCTATTCCTGATCTGGGCCCTTTAGTGGTATCTCCTGTCTTTCCAGTCGGGTCCAGTTGTAGCGCTCTAGAGTCGCCCCATTCAAAACCAAAATGCCTTCAAGAACCAAAAAATAACAACGAATTTCCCACCCAGACGGTATCTGTACACCTTCACATGTCTGGATGATAGTAGAGGGTGTATAACACAAAAGTCTAAAACTATTAACACGACAATGTTCTGAACTTTCCCTTATAACGTCACCATTTCTTTGTTGCTTATGCTCTTGGGCAATATGCTCGATCTACTGCCACAGGAGGCTCAGTAGAGGACTGCCAATATGCTGCAGGTGTGACAGCTGAACCCTGAAGGTCAGCCTCCTGGGGCAGGAGAGAGCACATTGCCCAGAAGCAGCAGTGACAAAGACATGTGGATGTTGTCCACAATGTGGATTAAAATCACTTTTACATGTAATTTTGGAGTCAGATATTTAGAGCTATTATTTGGGTGTGACTATATTGTAGCACATGGAAGAGGGGATGCGGTAGTTACATCAAGGGATAAGCGTTGCCAGCTGGTGACAACAGCAGCTATTCTGCCAGAGCACGTCATTATTTGTCCTCTTAAATTTCTTGGCAAGACCCGCCTCATGCAGCTGGTTGAGGCAGAGACGATTGGTTAAGGTTAGACATTGACGCAGGTCGGGTTTGCCAAAGGAAGCAGTGGGATTCATAAT